>JAOXNR010040443.1:0-20098 GCA_028571225.1 Parsonsia alboflavescens | reverse complement strand
TTTGAAGTTTAACCCATACTTGGTTTCCATAGTTTTGATTTCCAATTGGAAGGTTGATTGAAGGCTCCTGCATGTTCTCAGAGTTCATGACTTTAGATAGCTGGGGCTTCTTCCAATGTTCATAACACAGCCCTGGTCACTAACCAAGAAATCTCCTCTCCAATATTATTCGATTTTTCTCAGCTTCCTATGTTTATTTTGTTTCTAAGAGATGTAAAACATAGAATTCTTTTTTTTTTTTCCTAATAAAAAAAATTATTTCATTTTCCTATTGAATTTCAGCTATTTTGTTTCGGTTAATGCAGTTTATTTGCTAATGCAGCCATGTAATAAGTGTAGGCAATTTGCACTGTATGGGATGCAAGTTTGTTTAGGGACTTCTGCTCAGCTAGTTTCTTGCAAACACATAAAAAGAAGCTCTTATTTATTTATTTACATATAGAAATATATACACCACCAAAAATATATTATAAATGTATCTATGTGGGAAAGATTAAAAAGGACATACCATTGATAAAGATTCTATAATAATGTTTTTTTTTAAAAAAGAAATTGTTGTCTTAACAGTGTTTTTTATTTTCTTATCTAAACCCAAAAATGAAAAAGGAAAGACAAAATATGAGAGATGTAAAATAATTAGGAAATATTTGGTGGAAAAATGGCAAAAATAGAGATGAAGTGCAAATTTTCGTTTCCAAATATACATAATACATAACCTATTCTTAGAAAGGGATATGTTGACCAAGTTGTGAGGAGGGAAGGAGATTGGTTTGGTTGTTCAAAGGGTGGCGGAGTATTTGGGTCTGCTCCCAATATTACGGGAATAATAAACCAAGTTCTGGTTCTGTTTCCACTACTTTCTCTCCTTCAATCCTTCTATCTCTATCTCAGTCAAAATCCAGGAAACAAGAAAAAAAAAGGTGAATCACAGAAAAAAAAAATAGTAATAAAAAAATTGACGTGAATGAGAAAAGAAGGCTACCAACAGTTCAAGCTCTGTTTCCACACACTGAAATGGACAAAAGAGAGAGGGCTAAGGAGAGAAGAGAAAAGAGACGCCAAGAAATCTCTCTTCTCCGCACTATTCCATATTCCGATCACCAAAGGTAACAAGAAAACTTGGATAGTTTTTAATAGTTCTTGAATCGGATCGATTTTTGCTTTCGGAGTCTATTTCTTTAGATTAATGGGATGATAGAATGTTGAAGCATTCTGTAATCAAGGAGTAACTATTCTGAAAGTTATCTATGCCATATTAATCTTCATTTTGTCATCTTAATTGAAAAGGGGCTAAATCCTGTCCCAAAGATTCCATTTTTAACTCGATTTGATATTTAAGCTGTTAATGGGGAGTCGATCAGAAAGTTGAGGCATTTTGCAGTTAGGAGCTGGATTTTGGATACTTGAAACTCAGATGTTGGAGTTTGTCCTCATTGTTTTAGGAGGAAAAAAGGAAAACAAAGTGGTCTTTCTTGATTCCGTAGCATTATCTTTTGCCTTCCTTTAATCTGATATTGTTGAAGTCATAGTTTTTATCATAAAACCTACTTTCGAACATTGAGCATTTGTTTTTTTTTCTAATGTCTCTCTCGATCTACTTGGCATACCATAAATATTCATTTAGTGCGCATATCAACATATGTGTATTTGGTTGAACAATGCATAATGAACTTTGTGTTGCTTTTCAGGAAAAGATTTTATGAAATAATGGGTGTTATAAGGGGCTTTATACTTGTAGAAATGGTGCTCACTCTAATATAGCCTTTTCCTTTTCATTTTTTCTTTTTGGCGGATAATGGACTGAAGGGAAGAAGGGCTGGGAGTTTGTTGGTAGGTGAATATATGAACATGTGATAGAAAGGGAATGAAAGTCGCTAGAGTTATTGAATAAGAAACTCAAAGTTAATTTGTACCTGATGAAGTTAAGGTGATAATATGTATATATTTTTTGAAAAAAACCTCTTTATATGTGCATTACAATGTACTGGTCCTTTTCAGCAAGTACTTTGGAAAAGTTACCCTTCTTCAAAAACTTATATGTTCTCTTCAAACAAAGAGAAACAAAATACTAATTTGCATCCTCGACAACAATCTCAATGTTCTGCTAGTTATTTGTCATCTGATTGTCAATGTTGAATTGTATGTCTCTCTTTTGCACGACTCAATATACTTAAAAGGATCATAAAGTGCAACATTTTATCAGCCCAAAAAGTCGTTTTTTATGATTGCTAAGAAACAAGAATATCTTCATATGATCTGATGAAGCCAATAAATTTTTATTTTGGTTCAGTATAACAAATAAAAATTTTGACCTCTCATTCCATTGCATGAATCTGAGATTGTCAGATGGTGGACCGATGAGAGTGTTGCTGTGGTCACTGGTGCTAATAGAGGGATTGGCTTTGAGATTGCACACCAACTTGCCTCACATGGATTGATCGTTATTCTAACGTCACGAGAGACTGAAGTTGGTGAAGAGGCCGTAAAGGTTTTGATAGAAGGAGGTCTTAATGCAGTGTGCCATCAACTGGATATTGTTGATCCTTCTTCAATTGAAGCATTCACTGAATGGATACGGGAAAATTATGGGGGTGTAGATATACTGGTATGAACATAATTCACTCTTAATTTTTTTTTATTTTTTTTATTTGGAGTTATTATTCTTTATCCTTCTATATTTGAAGCTAAGTTGGGCGTTGCTTGTAATTGTCTTCTCTTCTCACTCTTCTAGATTAACAATGCTGGAATTAATTTCAATGTTGGGTCAGACAACTCTGTTGAATTTGCTGAAAAGGTTATCGAAACCAATTACTTTGGCACAAAAAATATGATTAAAGCTATGATTCCATTAATGAGGCCATCTGCTTCTGGTGCTCGTATAGTTAGTGTGTCTTCAAGATTGGGAAGACTTAATGGCAGGAGGAACGTAAGTAATGAATTTGGCATTCCTAAATAGTTGTGTGCAATGCATTTTGTATTTTGAAGTGGCATGCATAAACCTATACTATATGAATTTGACAAATTTCATGAATTTTTTTTAGAGGGTTTCAAATGACGCTTTAAGGGAACGATTGGAGGATGTGGATTCACTGACTGAAGAATTTATTGATGAAACTTTGAATTCATTTGTTGAACAAGTTAGGGATGGGACATGGGAATCTGGTGACTGGCCCCAAGTTTTTACCGACTATTCATTGTCAAAACTGGGAGTGAATTGTTACACAAGGCTAATGGCAAGAATTCTTTCAGATCGAAAAGAGGGTGAGAAGATATACATAAACTGTTACTGTCCAGGTTGGGTTAAAACTGCAATGACCGGTTGGGCAGGACATACTGCTCCTGAAGATGGTGCTGATACTGCAGTGTGGCTTGCATTGCTGCCTGACTTGACTGTCAGTGGCAAATTTTTTGCTGAGAGACGCGAAATAAACTTCTAAAGATTTAGAGGATCTGATTAACTGCAGATTTTGATTTGAGTTTTGAGTTCATTTTTCCTTTAGAAGAGACTATTTTGTAAGAATCATTTGGACAAGTAAGGTGAAAATAATCTTGTCAAAGAAAGTATGGCCCCAGACAAAATTTCATATTTAATTGTGAGAAATATGAAATATGGTTTCTATTTAAAACTTTTAAAATTTTATACATATTATTCCAATAATTATAAAAGCGTGAAATGTTTTTTATATTGTTATATGTCCATTTAGTTAATGTTATAGTTTTCTATATATTGAATTGAATCTTTAAATACCATTAATCATCCTGAAGTATTATTGCGTAAGATTATTTATATTAAAATACATTTAAATTAATTGAGTATTATTTTAATTTTGTTTTAAAAAGTAAAAAATTATTGTTTACAGTTATTATTTATATCATTGTATAGTTTTTTTTTTAACATCCATCCTGATCCTTCCCTAATCTTCTATATATCCCTCTCCTCGAGGATTAGTAGTGAGATGTAAATATTGAGATTTTGTGCGCTTTTTAAATAATTAAATCTACAAGTTGTTTTTAATTTTATTTTCTTATATGATACTTGTTGAGTTATTTCTTTAGTAAAATTTTCAATTTAGACCTATTATAGAAAAAATTAACTTTCTTTTAGTTTCTTCATAATGTCTATTTTATTATTCCAAGACTCAACATCTAAAGAAAAATTTGAGTGACATAGTAATAAAATTAATACTTCGTTCCAATTTTATTGACACTTTGACTTTTATAAAATTTGTTGTATTATTATTCTTATTAATATGATAATTAGATGGTAGGATTTTTGAGCAATAGACAGTAAATAAAACACTCAATTTTAAACAACTTAAAGATAAAAATAAATACATTCAAATTGGGATAGTGAAAATATTTTGATGGCCCCATAAAATAATAATCATTTTTCCAAAATTGATATAACATTAAATAAAATAGAAGTATATGAGTAAAATTACGGGAAAAAAAAAACCTAACTATTTAAAAAAAATTCAAAAAAGGAATAAGCTTACATTTTTTTTTTTGAGAGAATAAGACACTTTCTCTATCTGGAATTGAACACACATATTCATTTTAAGTCGTCAAAAATAAATGTTTTATTTTTTAAATTAGTTAAATTTTTCTTTAAAAATTGATATCGTTGAGTGCAAAATGAATTAAATTAATTCATTTTCTTAAAATATATATAAATTAAAATGAGATATTGAATTTCGGATTAAAAGAGACAAAAATATACATATATTAAAAAATTTTATATATAGAACTAAAAGAAGAAATTAATACTCCTTAATCCAGAATTAAATGTTTTATTTAATCAATTTAACGAGGGAGTACATAACTAAAATCTAAACACGAAAATAACCTTCGAATGAATGTATATGAAAAGAGGCACGAGAAACGCTACAGCACCACCCATTACCAAGTTCCAATTACCAATTACAAGACCAAGAATGGGATGAAACGACGTCATTCATTCCGGTGCTGTAGTGTCTAGGAGGAGAGGTCGATCCGCCCCTTGTCCCCAAATTTGTGTAATATTTTCTCTTCAAGTCTAGCTCTGGTGAGCGATCCCAGTTCGCGACAGAGAACAAGACAGCAACCGACCGTACCTCCCATCTCCTGGCGGAATCCCCCTCCCAGAAAGTTCTACAAGCGGACCCGTGGCTAACAATCACCTTTTTCAAAAGCTGCTCCTTCGAGGACACGCGGAGCAAACAGGTTTTCCTGGGAAAAGATGGCAAATTTGAGGAGGGCACTCCTATTCTCCATCCCTCGCATCCTTAATTCCTCAAATCCAACCTCAGTTTCCGCCTTTCCAATCTCTTCATATACTTCTTACCGGTTTAGAAACTTAACTAATGTCTTGTTTTATGCTTTTATATATGTCAGTGGGATTGTAATTGTTACACCTCTGTTTTTGTTTGTTTTGGTTTAGGCCAATTCTTGGTTCTTTTTCGCGTTTATACTCCTCAAACGAGAAGTTTGATATTGATCTTTCCAGTGAGGAAAGCAAGAGGCGTTTATTTAATAGGTTGGCTCCTGGTTTTAGCCGTTCATTTGTTTTGGTTCTTCTGTTTACCTCTTGAGTTCATACTTCTATTGGTTGCTCCATCTGTACTAACAGTTAGTGAAAATTGCAGGCTGCTATATAGGAGCAAGCAAAGAGGGTTTCTTGAACTGGATTTAGTTTTGGGAAGATGGGTGGAGGATCACATTTACTCTATGGATGAAAATGGAGTTAAAGCTCTGGTCCATGTTCTTGACTTGGTATCTTAATTTCCAACTTTCTTTCTGCTTCTCCCTCTCATATTTTTTTATGCTTTTGTTGTTTAGTAGTTTGGGATACATTTACCCCAAGGGGGAAAAAAAAACACAAACAAGATTTGTAAGCGTTGATGGATGTGGCATCTATTTCTATAGTAGGGCAGTGGATTTTGTGGCCACTCTTTGTCTTGTAAACTCAACTATATCTCAGTACTGGTCAACTATATCTCAGTACTGGAATAAGGAACTTAAGAGTAACAATGGGGAACAAGTATTTTGAACAATTACTTCTGATTTTGATTATGTATTTGAGATATCTGAAGTTGTACTCTCTTTTACCTTAGAACAATTTAAAATGAAGAAAAGGAGAAAGAACGAATGAGAACTGTCTCAAGGGTATTCTGAGTTTGGAAGATTAGGATGGCATTGATGTGTGGTACTCTGTGATTTTTTCTTCGTGGTTTTGATTTTTCCTGCAATGGAAAAGCTGTGTTCTTAAGATTCTTGGATCCTTGAATATTTGACCACATGTTTGACTTTCAAGGCTCTTGCTATTACTGGAGCATTTGTTTACTGCTCATACTCTGTTGTGGTTTGTGGATGTGTCTGCTCATCCTAACAATACAAAAGTTTGTGGATTGACTGGCCTGTCATCACTTGAATTAGCTAATGTGGAAAAAATATATGAAAATGATGCTTATCCATGTTAAAGTTTCATGCTTTATGCATTGAATCTCTGATATAATCTATTAGAGAGGGATAGAGTCACTTGAAAGAAAATTTAGAGAAAATTGGGAAACTGATTAAGATGGCTTGGGTGTGGAAATGTATGAAGCAAAACATGTGAGAGTGTAATAGATAATCATTTAAAGGGTTTTGTAGTCATTTAATTTGCAGTAGTTTTACCGTATCAGGCCTTCGTTTCAGTGAATCCAAGTGATTTCTATGGTGTTTTTCTATGCTTCTAGATGTGTGAAGAATCAAATGCCAGAACAAATTTTGTGGTTTGGCCTTCAGTTAATGTATTGCAGAAATGGGCAAGTATATCATTTCCATTATGGCCTCTTTATTAGCTAGTTGCCCTTTCCTATGGTTCAATGTGCTGCTAATTCTTGAGAAACTTTAAGAGTATATAAGAACAATAAGAGTTGTTTTATTATAATTCTTGTGATTGGTCAATCTATTTCTATCTTCCCATGCAATTTGGGTCTGTGTGAAGAGCATTTGACTCCATTCTCTTCTGCAAATAGATTAAAAGCTTTATTTCCAAGAAGCTTCTTCAGAGCTTTCTCCACTAACTTAGGAAGTTCTAATGAAATTCTGAAAATTCTTGACTCTCGTTTGTCAATTTTCTTTTATTCTTTCTTATCACGTGTACTCTGCCAAACAAAATTATCCATTAAGTAGACTAAATAGACTGTCATGAATGAGTTTTGGCAAGTTTCATGCTATAGAAACCCCAATATCATGGTTTAAGGGTGGGTTCCTCTTGAATCAATTCCCTTATAATCATCGTGTTAATGACACCCTTTCATGTTAATCAACACCTTTTATCCCTGGCCTTCTACACGAGGGTGTGTGGTTCTAGAGATCCCATGAAATTGAATCATTGCTGGATTAGTTGTGCTCTTTCTTTCTTAGGAAAATCTTCTACAGAATTCCTCAATTCTCCAACACACCACTCCTCTCCCTGGGACTCTAGTGCATGCAATTGGTTGCCTTAGGCACTAGAAAAATGATTCGCTAGGATTAACTGTTTGACTTTTTGATAAATGCAATATCATGTTCTAGAGTAAAAAACAAATTCTTGGGCATATTTCACGATCTGGATGATTTCTTACACCTTTTTGTTACCATGTCTAGCATTTATTTATACTTAAATGCTTCACACCATAGCTTAGATGGTTTATTCCAGGCATTTTTCCAACATCAACTTGTTGCTTCCTTTGTTTTGAATTCTGTTGCATTTGCACTGCCAGGAAAATCCAGATCTATGGAAGTGGTTAACTGGTCAGGAACAACCACCAGAGGCAGTTACTGTTAATCCAGTAAGTCATATAATCCAGATGTAGAACTGCATTCTTCTTCTTTTGGTATGTTTACCTCGAGTAAATGAGTCAACATTTATTCTTGTTAAGGTATTCGTTGCTGTTCATGAGAAGGTGATGAATAATCTAAACAGCCATGCTTCCCCAGAGACACGAGCTACCCCAGGGCAACAATGGGTGAGAGGCTGGGATGATTTCAAGAAAGGCCGAGACAGTCCTTTAACAGGGAATCAGTAACCGTATTCAATTACAAAGCTATTTACTATTTCATCTGTGTAACCCAGACAGAAATGTCATAAAAAAAATAAACTTGCAAACTGATATCTTGAGTGAAGGCTTCATCATTTAGGAGCCAAGGCGGTTTGCATTACATGTGTGTCAAGATCATAAAAACATGTATAGAAAAGGTTCTCTGTTCTAGATGTTCAGTAACTTCACATGTATCAGTGTTCTGGGAACTTTGTTTGCCATCCTGGTCAGCAATAAATTTTTAGTACTTTTGACGATGTCATGTTCTTTCCCTTTGAACGAAATGAAGTTCAGAACTGAGAATTTGATAGGGTAGAAGGCTTTTCAAAAATCTCAAATCGAACCTTACCTTTAGTTTGAAAAAATTATTTTTGAAATTAATATAATAATAATTTGTATTTGATATTTTTTCAGTAATCTTTTTGCAGAAAAATTTAAAAATGTATGATTTAAAATTTTTAATAAAAAGGTATCTTTAGTTATATTATAAAAAAAAGGCAAAAATAAAAAATCCATTGATCCAAAGTACTGGAGTGGACCCTAATCCAATTGAAATAGCTCTACCTCTGATTTTGTTGCCACCGTAGTGTCTTTGCAATCATTATTATTATTATTATATTGGTGGCCTTTTTAATTTTCTACTTCCTTTTGCTTTTGCACTCACTTAATCAAAAGATAGAAATTTCAGAAGTAGAGGAATGAGAACCATGTTCCGTCTAGACAGATCCTTCTTCGTCGTTTTCTTCTTCCACCTGCTGCCATTGTCTTTCTGCATTTCCTCAATATCCTCGGAGTCGTTGGACCCTGTTCCTGCAGTATGGCCGGAGCAATTCCATTCAATTCTCTTTATGAATAACAGCAAAGGAAACCTCCAGAAGGTGGATCTCTGGTACGACTGGCCTAATGGCAGAAACTTCAACATAATCCAGAATCAACTTGGGAAGGTTCTTTATGATTTGGAATTTGACAATGGGACTTCCTTTTACTACACTCTAGACTCTAATAAAGAGTGCACTGTCAGGCATTTCGAAGTGGGAATCCTTAGACCCAATTGGCTTGATGGGGCAACATATCTTGGCCGGACATACAAGGATGGATTTCTGTGTAATACGTGGGAAAAGGTAGACTTCATTTGGTACTATGAAGATGTGGAAACCAAAAGACCCGTTTATTGGCGATTCTTCACAGGTGAAAAGATTCAATCCGTTATCCATTAATCTCTTCGTTCAAAACCCAATTCTCAGATAGGATTTGATCATTGTTTGTTGTTCTATTTGGAATTTTAAAGAGTTGATTTTCCTTCATCTGGGACGTTCTTGAATTCTTCTTATTCATGAATTGCAGGAATGATTGCACATGTGATGACATTTGAGGTTGGAAATGTTCTTGAAGACCCCAATTGGCAAGCCCCTGTGTACTGCTTTGGAGAGGATAACAAAGAAGAGGGCAAACCCCTAATTGAAGAATTGGGTAACCCTCTCTCCGCTGACAAGAATGCGATGAGAGGATTTATGAACACTGCTTAATGTCTTCTTGAGAATAATTTAGTATTTCTTTTGCTTGCAATCATATCTCTGCTTTATGAGTGAATCTTAATCAATTGATTTGAGTTTCTGGACAAAAAAAAAATCATGATTTTGTTGAGGAAAATTGGTAAGTTGTTTTAAAAAAATATAAAGGATAAAGAGTAATATGATCATTTCATATTTCTTTACCCCTTAACCCCAACCCACCCATGCATCCCTCCTGATAATTGGAACCGACACCGATATCCACTGCATCCAGTTCCTCCCAGTAGTCGCCCACAACATCATGCAAATTAGGCCTCAGGATGCATGAACATATATGCGTGCGGTTTGTCCACTTGTAGGAGAACCTCTCTGCAACATTAACTTTGGTTCATTTCTTGTTATTGAGCTTTATGTTTCTTGTTAAAACCCAGTATCTTGGGCCCTTTATATTTTAGAGCATGAAAACATTTGCATAGGAAATGAAACATTGATGAAAAGATCAACAAGGGAACTAAAAAGCAAAAATCAGGAATCTTATATGGTGCCAAGAATAGCAAAAGCATCACATAGAAGCTTTTGACCATTTGGTATGCAAACACGATAAATATAAGGTACAAATTCGAACAATAACTGGTGCATGACGAGTATCTTAGTGTACAACTTGCTGCTCTTAGTATGAAGCAACTTAGCCAAAAAATTTCAACATACAAACTGATGCAGATGATAACTTTTGATAAATGTTGAATGCCATACCCTTAGGGATGAACCAGGTCGCACTAAAAATGAAAGTGATCCGACTATCAGGACGGGGATTGGGTTGAGGGGGGAAGAAACATGAAATGATCGAATTGACCTTTGTCCTTTTTAGGCTTTGTTTAAGTCAAAAAAAATATAAAAAGAATCATAATTACAATTTAAAAATATTTTAAGGACGATAAAAAATTAAAAAAAAAAACCCCTTTGAAAACTCACCAAGTTTCCTTTTGTCAAGGTACCCTCAACACATCAGTATCAGATCTCATATTCATTTTTGTGAAAGTTTGGCTCGAGACGGTTCATGAAAGATTTTGTCATCATTATGAATATGTGCATATATATATATATATATATATATAAAAGGACTAATAACGGCTTAATTGTTCTCTATTTTCTATGTGATACGAAAACAAATTTTTTTTATGTAAATGAACCTTCGAAGTAGCCTTTCTAAATACTCAAAACTGCATAGCATATATGATTTTCTAATTTAATTTACATTAATTAATGGTTTATATCGCATTTACGGCTTCACAAAGACTAAGAGTACTGCCTTATAAAGGGCAATCCGGTCAATATTCTCTATGATTGTTTTTTGACTAAAAGTCTTTGTATAAGTGTTCGTGTAGCAGCCTAACAAAGAGCTACTTACAAATAAATAGTACTCCCTCCGTTACTTTTGAAAAAATCAATTTTTTTTTTCTAAAATATCCTCTAATCGTCTTTTTTAAAAAATTTGTATATTATTAGCTGAATAATATAGAAAAAACACTTTCAAAAAACTAACTAACTAATAATAATGATTTATAATTAATGATAAGAAATTACTTATATTTTGTGATGGAGGAGAAAATTTTCAATGCAACTGTTGTGCCTTTTTTCATGTTAAGAACCTATCATAAAATTTATGATATACCTTCCACGGAAAATTGAAGTCTTTGTTCAATATTGTCCTTCTGTTTCGAAGTTTCTTTTACTTTGAACCTATCCACAGATATTTTCTAACTCAGATAAATCTCGACGGCTTTGTAGTCTTGGTTCCGTTTCATATCGCTCTATTTATCGATTACAATCATAATTTCCTCCAAAGGATTGATGTATTTGATCAGGGATTCGATATAGAACCTCACCGAAATTGGCCATTGATCAAATCATCATCATTGTAGCAGCCCATGATCCATAGAAAAAGATGGATGTGGTTGTCTGAATCTCACCCAAAGGATCCATCTTTGCTAATAATAATAATAATAATAAATTCAAAATAGTTGAATAAAAACCGCCGCTGTCAATCAAATTAAAGTTTTGATTGCACTTCATATCATCGATCCAGATTTGATTCACTTTTGGATGGGTGCATTGTGAGTACTCTTCCAAATCGTAACCAGGTATATTTTATAGTAAACAAAACAAGCTGCCATGGATTGTCCTAAATTTCTAATCCTTTGTCTTACTTTTTAATCAATGTCCTTCACTAATCTGTCATAGTAATTCCTTGTCACCCATGAACGATAGATTTGCTCTCCCTCTGAGACGGTGAAAAAAAAAAACCGGTAAGTGACAATATTGGATGAAGAAGGCAATTTTCAAGACCGGCAACTTTTTTTGAAGGTTTCCGCAATCAGCAAGCTACGGAGGAATATAGAAAGCTTCTCCTCTTATTGATAATTTAGCAAAGAGCATCACGTCAAAATCAATACCGCCCTGATATCTTAGATCCTCCGCTATCCTTAGCCGAACAGAGTTGCTTAAATCCTGCATAAAAGCCCTGGGCTTCACGAGTGAGGCCGTTCTTTTTTTACGTGGCAATTCAAACGTTGGAACTGATACGATCGAAAGAGATTCCTTCTTGACATAGAGGACAGCATCTCGGAGATTCTCGAAACGTATAACGTTTATTAGGGTTTTTCAAAGAGATTGAGATAATCCATCTTGCCGATGAGGATAATAATTGGCCGGAACCGGAGATATTCAGAGGAGAAACTACTATAGAATCTACTCTGGCTTTTCTTTGTGATACACCTTTGAAACAAGATGAAGTGCCCCTTCGATCATACCCCAAACGAACAATGCTAAAATGCACAATCCAAATAGCATACACCAGCTCTGAACAGAATTGGAGAGATTTGAGTGTATTGTCTCAGATTATTGTCGTGCTGCTCCTTGCGATTCTTGTGCTTCTGGTTCTGCCAAGAAACTATGGAGACTTCCCGCCAACTTCGTTGATAATGTTATATCTCAATTCTGTGTCATTGTATATGTAAGTTTTCATAGTCTCAATTAGGAATATTCTAAAATTTACAGCAAAAAAAAAAAAAAAAAATTAGGAACATTCTAAAAAGGGGTTGGACTACAACCTAAATTAAGAGTCTGTAACTCAATTAGGAATATTGTAATTGTTGGGTGCATAGAGTAATGTTTAATAGATACTCCTCACTTTTTATTTATAAGTTACCCATCATAGTTATTATTTATTTACACTCTTCGGTTATTATTTATATATTTATAAGTCACTGATCATCATTTTGTTAAAATTAAGGTATTATCTTTTTTTTCCCTAAAATGTTATATTATGATTTTAATCAATCTAATAATAATAACTAGGGAAAAATCATAACGGTGATGAATTTGGATAAGTTAGATAGATTCCCATCCATTTATAAATGAAGATAAATTGATTGGATGTAACGCATAAGGATATCCATTGATCTTCATTTAATTATTTTTAATTTTTTTCCTTAACACTTTTTTTTTTTTTCAATTTTCCACTTAACTATAATTTCATTTTTTTTTTAATTTGATATTATTATTATTAACCTAAACTTATTTGATTTTAAAAAGTATCAAATGCTAGAAAAAAAATGGTTACGATCAAAGGAATTATCTCAATATACTAATAAAAGTGCAATGACAATATTCCTTCTCCTTCTAAACTACCATAAGTAGGGTTGTCAATTTTATTAATCAAATGGATATGAATAAAATTAAATAGATTCTAATCCATTTATAAAGGGATTGGATGCCAATTTATTGTGGTTATCCATGGACATCCATCTATCATTCTTTAATTTTATTCAACTATATTTATACTATCAATCATATTTTTTCCTCATTTCTTCCTTTATTTATTTTTATTTCCCTTTTATTTCGATTTCCCCCCTTATTTAAATTTTTACTTAATTTTCCATTCCCTTTAATTATTCCAGCTCTTTTTTTTTGTCAATGTAAATTTTAATTTCTAAATGCCAGGGTTTATTTTATTTTAAAAAAATTTATATAAATAAAAAATTAGATATTAGAGGTAAATCTCTCTTTTTTATTTTTTTAAGTTCACGTTAAAGTACAATTGGAGGTGGGGGGTGTTTGGTGTTTTTTTTTTAACTGGACTATTCCAGCTGAAGGTGCATGTTGGGTAGCTGACGGGAGATGAGCCAGGGCGTGGGGTGGGCAAGGCCGGTTGTTGTAATTAAAAAAAACAAAAAACTCCATATAAACATTTTGACTCGTATTGATTTTTTTATGAGTAATTATTGAATATCGTATATATCCATTTATGTTCATGGATATAAATGAAACATCCATTTATTTTAAGTTAATTTCAACAACACATCCAAATCCATCCATTGTCTATAAAAAAAATTAATCAAATTGTCGAAAAGAGAAAGATATGAGTAATAGAGTAAAAAACTTAGTAAAATACATAATAAATTAAAATAATGACTTATATTTAGTGACTAGGAAAGTTAGCTCAAATGACTTATAAATAATATAATGGAGGGAGTATGAATTAGTCTGTGTCCTTACTTAAAATTATCTCAAATCATAATTATTTTAACTACTCCTTCAGTTTGGAATTGAATATCCCATTTTAACTTGCATAAATTTTAAGAAAATGAATTGACTTAGTTTATTTTACACTCAGCCATGTCAATTTCTTAAAAAAATTTTAATTAAATTAGGAAATTGGACATTCATTTCCAGACAACTCAAAATGAAAATGTAGACATTCAATCCCCGGACGGAGGGAGTATTAAATTGACATTGCAAGTTAAATCTTTGCTTTAATGTAGTATTTTTTATTTTATTTTTTCGCCATATCTTGAATTTGATACTTCTCAGTCTCAAATGTTATTGTTTATTACCAAGTTAAGAGAGATTCAACTGGATGTTGTTATTTATTACTGAGTCAAGAAAGACTTGACTTAATATAATAATTATGAATGATAATGTTTAATGCATATGAATAGAATTTTTTATGCTTTTACAAACTTTTTTTTTTTTCCAGGATTGACATGACATACTTGAGAATTCAATAATTTAAAACTCGTGAATTTTCTTGAATTGAAGGAGTCTACTTTAAATAGATATAATACAACATATGATTAGTTTTTTTTTTTTTTCCCTTTTAAGAAAAGGGTAATAATAAACTTGGTACTTTTTTCAACTTGGTTTTAATAAAAATATATTTTTTTAAGAAATAAATATCCAATCTTAAACATTGGAATTGAATATAATTTTAATAAAAGATAAATACTCAAAGTTAAATATAAAATCCTAAATTTTGTATTTAAATCTTACATTACCTTAGGATATATGTAAGCTTTTCATTAATTAATGCACTAAAAAATATCATACAAAATGTATTAAAAGATCTTGAACCCTATATATTATTTATTTAATTAAACAATTCTAAAGTAATCTTTTTATAAGGACTTACTTAAAACAAAAATAAAATAAAATAAAACAAAATCCATTCTTATGTTGGACTTGTGGAAGGAAAAAAAAAACATACAACATATGAATAAATGTTATATAATAATAATGAGAAAAAAGAAAATACAATATAATAATTATTCAAAACCGTTAGCTTCAACAAGTTGCTTCAAATAAAAGTAAGAACATGGATAAGGACCAGCGGGAGGAAGAGCCATGGTCTTCCCCTGTTGCCCAATTTCCTGAAATCCAACCTTTACATCAGCACAAAGAAGACAGATATGGTAAACAACTCCGCGTAATGAAAATTTTGCGAACAGCATGACGTCAAAACCCATGCCGATGTCGAAGGAGTTGCTCAGATCATCCGGCAGATCAAAAGCACTGGGCTTTACAATCAACGCCGTTTGGTTCTTACGTGGCACTTCAAATGTTGGAACCGTCGTTACCGAAAGAGATTCCGTCTTGTTAGAGACGACCCCAACTTGGAGAATCTCGAAACGGACGTGATGTCGGTTAGGGTTTTCAAAGAGATTGAGATAATCCAGTTTGCCGAACCCCCGGAGGAGATATTCAGAGGCCGAGAAACTACCATGGAATCAACTGAAAACTCTGGCTTGACTTGTCGATACTCCTTTGCTAAAAGTTTACCTAGCACTCCGAAGAATACCCCACTTGTTACCATTGTAATTAGAACAAAGAGCCAGACTTTGAGAATAAATTTCCATTTGACCGGAGCAGGAAGGGAATTGGGCGGTGGATATAGGTGTACGGTCGCAGACTGCCGTGCTCCTTGAGTACATGCAGTTGCATGTGGTGCTGCTACAGAGAACAAATGGAAATTCAAATTACTCGTCATCTTCCATATATTGATAATACCTCTCTTCTATTTAATTATTATATGAGGATAATGATACCAAATATATATATATATATATATATAAATAAAATATACTACCTGGATCCGATCATGATAGTCCAAATTCTTTTTTCATAGATTAAGAAAATTAGTTAACATAATTAATATAAATATCATTTTTAAAGGTAATTTTACTTTTAGATCTTGT
Source organism: Parsonsia alboflavescens (assembly GCA_028571225.1). Classification (NCBI taxonomy): domain Eukaryota; kingdom Viridiplantae; phylum Streptophyta; class Magnoliopsida; order Gentianales; family Apocynaceae; genus Parsonsia; species Parsonsia alboflavescens. The sequence continues at coordinate 4,009 of JAOXNR010040443.1, read as the reverse complement.
ATTTAATTTATAGTAACATGTGAAGATATTGAAATTGAAAGTTGTAGATATTAAGAAAGAATTAATGAGGGTAATTTAATCATTTAATTCATAACTACCTTTCCTCAAGAAATAAATTGTAATTTGGGATAAACGAAAAGAAAATCTAAATTATCTTTATGGGAAGGAGATAATATAGAGGTTAATTTGTAGAAATCTCGGGTAGATTAGAATTAGGATTTTAATTAGTTTTCTGTTTCCTTAGAATTACATATCCCTAATCGGAATTGAAATAGGAGATTGTCCCGACTCTCAACTCAAAGGAAACGGGTTTTAATTAACCATGGAATAGTACTAGTTGATACTCTCTCTTGCAATGTGATAATTAAGCAACTTAAACATAAATTATGTCTTTTTTCCCAATGTTTGTTGATAAATGCATGACTGAATGACCAACCTCAAATCCCATCTAATCACCGTTTCAAAAATTTAAACATTTTAGGAGTATATATATTAGAAAACATCTTTAAAAAAACGTAATTAACTTATAATTATTAACAATAAAAATTAGTTGAAATGACTTAAATTTAGTGACAAAGGAAGTATTTTTTTCCCCAAAAAATAAAACCTTAGAATCTAAATAAAGAACATTCTGTTTTGAAAATTGATATTGAATTATACATTTTTAGTAAATAATAAGTATGTAAAGTTAAATATGTAATTATAGTATTAGACTTGTAATAAAATCCTACATTAACTTTTAAATTTGTTTCGTCTGTAAAACTTGAGGAGAAACTACCATAGAATCTACTTCAAACTTCGGCTTTTCAATGGGAAATGATACTGAACTCAAAGCTGAAAGTAGGAAGAATCCGACCCAGGACCAGGGGCAGCCGTAAAAGCTTTGAATAATACTATTACGAAGGCAATATTTAGGATTTCCCGGCTCGTGAATCTTCTGCAGTTGCAGCCACGGACTTGACATGGGCCGCAAAAGCTCGCCTCACCTTAATTTGTATTAGTTGCAATTGTACTATCTCTTTTTTCTTAATTAGATAATTATTATACTCCCTTCATCATCTGTAATTGAATGTTCACATTTACATTTTAAATTGTCTGAATGTGAATATCCCACCTTCTGAATTAATTAAAATTTTCTTAGCAAATTGATATTGTTAAGTGTAAAATGAATTAAGTAAACTCATTTTCTTAAAATTTATGTAAATCAAAATAAGACATTCAATTTCGAATTGAAAGATTATATATTATTAAAATTTTGAGATACAAGTCGACAAGTTACCAAAATTTTTATTCAACTTTTTTTTTTTCCTTTATGGTGTCCGATCAATTCACAGACAATTCCACTAAACACTACGACTCACAAATATATTTATGATAGGTAAAAAATATTTCTTGTCTCTTTCATTAATAATTCTAATCCTTGTTTTTTTACAATAAATGAAATATATATACAAACAGAAACATATTATTATAAAATAACTTATACCGTAAAAACTTCAAAGACTTTCATTATCAGTACAAAGGGAACATTTTGGATTTTGTAACATTTTAAAATTTTTATTCCAATTTTCAAATACCTATAGATATTTTTCTGGTCTTTTTAATACACATCATATGTTACAATTCCTGTTATAAAGAGAATTAAATTTTGTATACTTTTGTACTTATTCATAAATAAATATATTTATCCTATAGCATGTACAAGTCATCGCAAATAATTCGATCATTTCCAAGAATTGAGGGTAGTTTTCATTTCCTTTTTTCTTCATTTTTTTCAATATAAATAATATATATATAGAGAGAGAAATGATAGTGTGTGCTTGATCGTACACACTAATGAGTACAGTAGTTAGTCAACTAACGGTAAACTAAATCCTAAGAGGATAAATTAGACCCTAAAAGAATAAACTAAATCCTAAAAGGATAAAATAAACCCTAAAAATATAAACTAAACCCTAGGGGCACTTGATTAAATTTTAATAAATTGTTTAAAAAAAAAAATGGAAACCGTCAACTACTGCACTCATTAGTGTGCACGATCAAACACATATTAACATTTCTATATATATATATATTTTTTTTTTTTATATACATCTTGAAATTTATCATTTGAAAAGCCCAAAAATTTCAAAAGAACTTAAAAAAGACACCAAACAGGCCCTCCAATTTTTTTCAGATTACATACCGAAGATATATATGGATTAGAATCAAAAATATGAAAGAAATTCATGATTTTGAGCTCAAAAGTACCCCAAGGATAACATCGAGAGGAGAATAGCACCGGTAGCGACCTCCGAGCATCGAGCCTTGCTCCGTCACATTCGATAAAGATCCAACCAGAACATCAAGGCATAAAAGTTCCGTTTTCAGAACTTTCTCCCTCCCTCCCATTGCCGGAAAATGATAGAAATAAGTCATCTTAACCTGCAACACAACGTTGAAATTCACAATTCCACGCCTTCGATCTTCTTCAATTTCAGCCGAAGTCAAATTTTCCTTCTCGAGTCTATGGCCCCTCAACGAAGCCATCACCGATGTTTGGTTTTTGGGACCTAAATACAGAGGCGGAAACATCGCCGTCGAAAGTTGTTCTTCCTTGTAGTAGACGGAAACCTGAAAATCGTCGTACGCCATTCGTGTATACCGGTTTGTGTTCCTCACGAGAACTCTGATCGTCCAATTCGCAGCCCTGATTTCGTTACTGAGAGAAGGGGAAAAGGTGATTGAATCGACTTCAAACTTAGGGTAGTTATGAGTGTTCATCACTTCCCCAATTGCACAAAAAACGATGGCCGCCAAGAAGATTCCAATTACAGCCGAAAACAGAGCCTTATTTCTTAAGCTTTTGGCACGGTGGTTCACCCGTGATGATGCTGCTGTGACATCCCACGATGAAATTGACGATGAGGAGGAAGTCGTTGCCGTCGACCACGAGAGATACGCAGGATGTGACGACGGGGCCGGCCGGACAGGGTAGCCATAGACGACGGTGAGTCGATTATTACTGCTTGCCCTGGGGTTTTTGTTTCCTGCTTCAGGATCCGGAGAGTTTGTCATTTTCACTAAACTTTCAAAGATCACACTCTAATTGGTTATGTATGGCGAAAGGGGGAATCTGTGGAGATCATGTCTGTTGAATATGAGGAATCTCGACCAGCTCGATCGATCTGGGTGGGGAAAGTAATATCCAAATCTTGCAGATTCTGATTTCGGAGTTTTTATGTTACATTTGTTGCTTCGACGTCTGTGGTTATCTTATATCAAAAATTGAATTCCATATCCATAATTTAATGCTAATAAAAGACTTCCTTTATTTCTGATTATTTTACTCATGTCAAATATTTTCTTTTCTTTTTTGGCAAAATGATTCATTTAATCCGATAATTTTTTTTTTTTCAACATATAGTTTTTTTTTTAATCTTTTAAAATCTAATAAGTTTTTTTATTTCGATCATACAAGTCCATATCGTTTTTTTTTATCTTTTTAAAATTTTATAACTTTTTTGTTTTGATCATATGGATCTTAATATTTTTTTATATCTTTTAAGATTCCAAAACTTTATATCCTTTTTGACCTAGTTGGTTAACGATAAGAAGTTAAGAAATCTTAAAAGATAATGATCAAAACAAAAAAGTTATAAAACTTAAAAGATAAAAAAAGTTATAAACTTACATGCAAAACAAAAAAGTGATGGGATTTACCATTTTGCATTCCTTTTCAATTGGAATTGGGAAGTCATCTGATTCATTTTCTTTTTCCTTAAAGGATTAAAATAAAATTCTTTTGTGACATTTTTTTTTTTTATTAAAGAAAACCATTTAAGTTACTGTCAATATATTCTTTTTTATAAATTTTTAAATTGTCCTTTTTTAAAAAAATTAGTATCTAAATTATTTTTATCCAACTAATCCGATAGGATTAAGGTGACAATTGGAACTTATGTGACTCCATAACCTCAAAAAATTACCCCCCGCCCCCAAAAAATTTGGGGGGGGGGGGGGGGGGGGG
>JAOXNR010040422.1:0-20113 GCA_028571225.1 Parsonsia alboflavescens | reverse complement strand
TTCATCATGGATTGCGGCACTTTCGGACCATCTATTATCGTTTTCAAGAACTTTTGGGCCAGTTTCCTTCTCATATTCCTTCTCATTGGGGCTGTTTTCCTCCTAATCTTTCTCACCAAGGAGTTTTCGGAATAGCTTCTCTGGTTCCTCTTTCTTCTAGCAGATCTCTCTCACTACATTCTTCATTTTTCTTTTGGTTTGAAGATTCTCCTTTGCAAATTCATTTAGCCTGTTATTCATGTTACTCATGATTGTCTCAATAAGATCATCGACAGCTTTCTCATTTTCAACGAGCTAGGGTGACTTGTTATGGGATGAACTAGGATGGGGTGTCTTTTGTCTCTTTGTAGACGAGGGGGTAAATGTCTCATTGTAATACTCTTCTTCGAGAACTTCTTCAGGATCCTCCTCTTCTTAAGACAAGTTAGGATTTTCTGGGGCTGGAACCACAACATGACCACTCAACAATAGGTCATAAACACTACCCCCATTTCATCATCTAACCCTAGCCAATAATTGCTGGCCATTTTAATAGAGGTTGGTTGTAGAGTCTTTCTAGCGCTCAACTACAATCACCAATATAGAGAGAATAAATTCAAGCGAAGTACTAACATTTGGTACTAAAGCGTTACACATGCAATAAGATGATTACCCAATTATTTTCCTCTCCCTAATTGAATTTTCTATGAAGATTTAGTCTCCTTGATTTCCATACAAAATTAAAGATCCTCGGGCATCTTCTCAAATGCTCTAGAATTTCAACCCTCTTAGCAACCTGATGCAAATAAGGAATTGCATCAAGGGCCTGGAACTGCATGACAACAAAAAACAACCCCGAACTCAACACAAAACAACCTGTTAATCAATATAAAACTATCCCTGAATCAACACTAAACAATCTGTAACTCAACACTAAACAATCCATAACGCAACACAAAACAAACTAGTACTCAACATAAAACAATCCTTAACTAACATAAAACAACCCGGAATATGTATTTACCTGCAATGCCCAAATAAATCCATGCATGGAGTATACCACGATGGTTCATCCTTACTTTTTGCTTGCATCTTTTGGTGGCCCCAGTCACGGTCAACCCAGTAAAAAATCATTCGGCGGTACGAGGTTCCCCATGGGAAAGCATTCCACCGCGCAAGGTTAACTACCAGATTACAGATCCAAGTCTGAATTGGGCGAGCCATGCCACAACGCATCAACCTTGTGTGACAAAAAAGTAATAGGGCCAGCTTAACTGAATCCTCTTCATGGATTCACAGATCTTCTTCTCCAACTTTGACTCGCATGAAGAGTTTAATTACATCCTTGGTTTTGAGCAAGATTGTAATTGTTTGAGACTGCATCGGTAGGGATTGGACCCAATCTCAACCTAGAAACTAGGCAAAACTCCCTTTTGCCAAACCTGTAAATTTTGTCTCCAAGAAGGAGCCAAAGCTCATTATCAGGTGTCTCCAGTGTTTTCACTCTCCTGCAATATGATTCTTCTTGCTAAACTCTATCAAATGCCCTATGCAGCACCTCCTCAACGTGTTTCATTTGTTCATGGGAAATCTCTTGTCCATGGCATTTTTAATTTCAGAACCCATATATACTTTTGTCAGGTGGTCAACTTTTACTAAGATATTCTCCACCCAAAGTGCCTTTGGATTTACCAGATAGCTATCCATCTAAGAGATAGAAAGAGGTGTATCGTGCATAGCTAAAAAATACAAGAAAAAAAAAAACCAACTAGTACACAATATAGAAACAACCTATATTCAGTACAAAAACAAAGCATGCAAGGCATAGAACCCAGAATATATGTACTTATCAAGGATGGCCAAAACAGGTCACACATAGTATAGAGACAACTCATGCAATGCATGAAACAACCTAGAGGATATGTTTAAGAAATATAAGGAAACATAAAATATTTTTTACAACCTACACATTCCATAACAAATATTTAATGAATATAAGGAAAGATCACATTTTTTCTACACCCCATATAAGCGTAATAGCCCATACAAGGCTGGGAACAACTCGGACTTCTAATATTGAACAAATATAAGGAGAGGTACCACCTTATTTTACGAAGAAGACAAAAGAATCCATTTTTAGAAAGAACGCATATTCAATGCACAATTTGTTCTAAAATTAGAAAATAACACCTTCAACAAACAAAGAACCAACATTTGCCCATAAAGATGTCACCTTTACATAAAAATTGTACCTTTTAGGTTATTGAAGTGATTTTGGAAGCTAAAATCTTTATTATGCAACGAAGTCCGGCTGTTGAAGTTAATTCTCTCGATTTTGAAGTGATTTAAAAGGAGTGGGTTGCGATGCATCGAATCACAATGGGTTGAATTGCTACGTTATTGATGAGATGTAAAATTGACTGTTTTCTTGTTGTAGTGAAGAGTTAATAAATACTAAGAGTTTTATTTATTCATTTATTGTGAAATATTATGACGAACAGTAAAGGGTTGCAGATAGAGTGATTCAAATTCCAACAACCCATGATAGCAAACCAACAACACGTACACTTATTTTTATTTATGTGTTGTTTGTCCGTATTTGTATTTTCAATTATAGAGACAACCCTATCGAATGACGAACAACCCCTATCTTTTTTTTTTTTTGTTATGGGTTGTGTAGTATATCCCTCCAGTTCCGGGGGTAGTACAGTCCAAAAAAAATTCTCTTTGCTAAAATTTAAACAATTTTAATGTGTGATCAAATTTTAAAATGCATATACATTTTGGTACAAAAAAAAAAAAAAATTGCCCCATATATATATATATATATATATTCATTTTAATATAAAAAGCAATGGGTCTTTCTTTTTTTTTTCTTTTTTTTTAATTTGTTAAGAAAAGGATCGATATTGCATTAAAAAAAAAATAATGTTACAAAGATGTAAATAGACTACTCAAGGTGGGTTTAGCTAATAAAATAGCCTTAGATAAGATAAATTGAATATAGACATCTAATCTAGGTACAGAGAAATCCATATAAAAAAAAACTTTCATGATGCCAACTCCATAAATAGTAGCAACAATGCGAAATATAAAATGCCATGAAGAACTGATTTGAGGCATATTGCATTCTTGACAAAGATTACGATCAATCCAAGTAGAAATATGACGTTCATTGAAAAATACCCCAACAAATTGAGGAGACAAAAGTTGCAACCATACCTCTTTGATCACTGGACAATCACGTAAAGCATTTAAAACAGATTTTGCATGAAAATGGTATCTTTTACACCTTGCATCACTACTAACTTAATGTCGGAATAATACCTCACCAGTTTTGAGCCTGTCTCTATGTGCTAGCCAAAGTAGAGGTGAAAATCATAAAGTAGCTTTACTAGTTCACATGGTTTTCCACTTATTATCAAAGAAAGGATCAGTTTTCTCCAACTGATGGTAGATAGATCTAGAAGAAAAAAGACCACTATGAGAAAGATTCCATCTGGGAGTATCTCTTTCATTCGGATATAACACTGCAAGTTGGATGGATTTGCAGCTGGCACTGTCTAGATGTTGCTCTATTAGAGACATATTCCAACCATTTTTAGGATGATGATAATCTTTCACCGGCCTAAATGTATCATGTTGAAGAATAGGCTGAATCAAGGAATGCTACAGAGAGCTACTTGTTAGCCATCTATCTACCTAAAAAAGAGTCGTCTGCCCATCTCCAAGAGACCATTCAATATTGCTATGACGAAAACAAAAACCATGTAGAATACTTCTCCAAGTGCGAGATGTAGGGCTAGATTTTCCACCATAAATCCATACTAAAGGATTCCCATATTTAGCCATCAAAAGATCGGCCTAGAGTCTGTTTCTCTCCATAAACAAGGGCTAACCAAGCTTAGCGAAGGAAACTTGATTTATAAGTTTTAGAGACTTTACGCCAAGTCCACCCACACCTTTACCTTTACAAATATCTTCCCACAATGGGTCTTTCTTTATGAAAACTATGAGATTATATTGTTATTGCTATAATAGATTTGTATGAAAGCCAATTGAGTTAGAATAATATAAAGTGGAAATTGCACGGGGCTTTTGGATAATCAATTTAAAAATTGACCACATTTTTAATCTTTCAATATATAATCACTTTGGGATATCAATTTATCTCAATATCCTTATTACCTTTAAAACAAAACTCTCCCCTATTGTTTCATAATTTGCTTTGTTCAAATTCTCCACCTGATATAGGAAGCTTAAAAAAAAAATCGATTCTTTCTCCTCAAATTTTGAAAGGTTGAATCTTCCTAGAGAAAAGATTCGTTTTCATCTTAAAAAATAGTGTATACTTTTATTTTTGTATTTTGAGATAAATTATCAACCTACGGCTTGGAAAGATTTCACCTTTTTTTGTTTTTTGTTCTGTGTTTTTTTTTTTTTGGTTGTATAGCTCTTCCAATTTTTTGATTTGACCTCTATTCATGTTTGTTTTATATATATATTTTTTAAAAAAGTTATGATTTTTCTTCTCTTTTTTTTTATAAAGGTTGAATCTTTATGGAGAAAAGGGTTGTGTATGATTTGTTTAAGAGTTATCTATGTACTTGGAAGGTTATATGGGTTGTTTTCATTGTAGTTTCCTTTTCTTCTTTTATTAAATAGCTGTTTCCTACCGTGTGAGTTGTTTTGCAGTAATACAGGTTATTTGTAAAGGTGGTACGGGTTTTTACGTGCAAGTGTTACAGGTTGTTTGGAAGATGGTATGAGTTATCTGTAAGCTTTATGAATTGTACTGGTAGTTTGTTTTTGTTCATGGTAGGGGTATTATCATACAATTTTAAAGTCATATAAGTTGTTTATAAGCCTTATGGGTTGTTTAAAAAATGGAAAGGGTTGTTTTGTAAACTTTATGGGTTGCCCTAATAGTTCATTTTTTTTTATTCTAGAGGCATTTTCATGTAATTTTGAAGTTATAAGGGCTGCTTATATGAGTTGTTTTTCCTACTGTATGGGTTGTTACTTGTAAGTGTTATGGGTTGTTTAAAAGGTAGTATGAATTGTTTGTAAGCTTTATGAATTGTATTGTCAATTTGTTTTTGTGCAATTTATATGTTGATCAGGCTGTATGAGTGGATTTTTTAAAAGCTTTATGAGTTGTTGTAAAGCTATATGGATTGTTTATTTTAATGTTTGTTAGTTATAATCTTGTTTTATTCTCAGGTTTCCAAAAGTGGTTCAGCTATATTCGACGACAGGAAATGAGATGATGGTACTTAAAAGGGTGGCTGTGATATCCTAGCTAAGTGTAGAATATCCTAGCCATGATTGAATGAAAATTCTTCTTCCATATATCGCTTCATGTAATTATAAAATAGAACTTTAGATCAAGTATAATATATAAAAGACTCGAGTTTGATGTATAAAATAATCTTTTCAACATGATTCGAGTTGCATCTTAAATTATCCGGATGGTTTTTAAGTTGTTAAGGGTTGTTTAGGGGTGGTAGGAGTTGACTAATTAACTTATTCGGGTTGTTTTTCTAAAGGTCAATGTATTGTTTTTTAATGGGTTAGGGGTTGTTAACTATCAATAAACCTCTCTATCCTAAAAATGTTCCTTTTATATGCATTGCATAATAATAAGTTTAGACTCAAACTTAATATCCACATAATCATCAAACTCTTGAAACAACCTATACAAGACATGAAACAACCCAAATGATATATAATTATCAGGGATGAATTACACAATCTATCGATATTTCTGAACCAATATTGACTTTATATGGTTTGCGTTACGGGAAATGTCAACACCTGAGAGTTCCCTTCTGTGAAAAAGATAGGTCTCCATCTAACAAAATAAATGTGTATCATATAGGAGAAACAATTCATACATGTAAAAATGCAACTCATACATGTAGGAAAAACAACCTATACAAGTAGGAACATAACCAATACAGGGGGGAAACAATATGTTTGGTATATAATCAATAGAGATGTTATACACAACCAGTGTAAAGCATACAAGTAAGGAACACAACCCGTATGAAGTATCAAAACAACCCACACAAGTAGGAACATAGCCCATATAATGTATAATTAATGGAGATAGCATACATAACCCGTACAAAGTATCAAAACAACCCATACATGTAAGAAAAACAACCCTCATATGTAGGAAAAACAACTCATACAAGTGTGACATATAATTAACAAAGATGGTGTAAACAATCTGTACAAAGTATCAAAACAATCCGTACGAGACTGGAAATAAATCAGATGATATATAATTATCATGGATGACATACATAACCTGTACACAGTCTCAGAACAACCCATACAAGCGTGAAACAATCCACACTTAAATATATTTAACAAATTTAAAAAAAGATCAGATCTTTTACTGAAAAACACATAACAACCTATTATACAAATTACCAACCTAAAATTCGTTCTAAAACTCGTACCGCACTTAAAGCTTCAATCTTTTACTCGAAAAAACCGGCCTTTACACAATAAAAAAGTTGTAACTCTATAAAATATGTTACCTTTCTTACTTTATCAAGAGAATTTCTAATTTTTGTTTGAAATATGATGAACTTCAACAACTTGAGATGCCTGTTGCAGTTGAATTCAAAGCTTGTGAGGTGATGTTGATGCTAAGACTCTAAGAAGATGGCGAGAATGATGGGGAGATGATGGTTGTCAAGAAGTATGAAGTAGTTATAGTTGGGCTGTTACTGTAGTGGTGGAGATGAAATGTTTTTTGGAGATGTATGAAGATCATGGGAATGTTATGGGTTGTTTTTCCTCATGTAATGTGGAACGATTCACGTTCCATTGTAGGTAAAGAACCCGCACTTTTGATAAACCAACAACCCGTACATTTGGTTTATATATAGATTGTTTTGTACATCAGCCTATTTCAAGGTTAAACTGGTAAAAAAAAAAAAACTCTTTTGGTTTAAAAATTATGCAACTTAAAACTGTGGCCAAATTTTAAGAAGCTTATCCCTTTTGACATCCTAATAAAATTGTCCTAATATAAATTCATTAAATTTTAAAAATGTTATTAGTAAAAATTTATCATTTCTTTAAATCAATTATAATATACATAAGTAGAAGCAAACTCACCATCTCAGTTAAAAACTCATCACATCCAACATAAGATATTAAAAAATGACAAATCATCTAATAACTCTTAGATTTCTATGTAACTATGTAATTTCTCCAAACAATTATTAAATTTTATGAAAAAAATAAAATATTTTTCACTAAAAGTGATAATACTCATTCAAAGATTTTTCAATATCCTAAAAGAATGAAATTTTAATAATACAAATATTTACAAATAAAATATAAATTTGAGATGACCAAATTATTCATAATAGCTAAAAATTTGGATAATATCCGGGTCCTGCCCGTCCATATTGACTTATCCGGATTGTACCCGTTTTACCCATAATTACCCCCCTTTAGGCCCAACAAGCTCAGAGGTCGTTGGTGCCTAAATAACCGTCTTCAAGCGATAGCCGTTAATAGGTCCACCGATTCCTTGCAACAACTAGCTTTGGGGGTACCTTTTTGTTCGCTTCTTTGGTTGAGAGTTGCAAGTTGGCTAATTATTTTTCGGCCTCAAGCAGAGTTGCGCACACTTGGTCACGGCATGGAAGGTACATGAGCAAAGTAGGGTCTCACAAGGTCGTAGGTCGTGGTCTAGTGAGGCCTTTGTTGTACTCATCTGGAGGTCGGTGACCTCTAGGTCCGTGACTTGGGAGGTTGGTGATAGGAGGTCCCTGCCCACTCATGCCTCAGGACTCCGCCAATTAGGTATTAAGTATTACCATCTCCAAGTTGCGAGTTTGACCTTCAGGCATTAAAGATTGCCATCTTGAGGTCGGGGGGCCTGACCTTCTGGTATTTAGAGTTGCCATCTCCAGGTCATGGGCCTGACTTTCAGGTATTCAGAATTACCATCTTCAAGCAGTGGGGTTACCCTTCAGGCATTATGAGCTGACATCTATAGGATGCGATTCTTGAAAAATCGAACTATTTTCTTGCAATCACTTGTGAGGCAAACCTTCAGATATTGAGAGATACCATCTTGAGGTTGTGGCCCTTTGAAAAGTTGTGCTATTTTCTCACAGTAGCAATTTTCGGAGAGAAGATGCATTCTTTTTGTTTAGGGAAACTGTCGGGCAGCCTAGACTAGAAAGTCACCTCGCTTTACTTTTAGTAGTATCCGACTCGTTTCAAACTGCTTTTATTTTAAGGGGAACTGAAGCGTCATTGGGTTCTGAACCGATGACCCGCTTCAGATTTGGGGGGAGTGACCTGCTTCAGCTTGTCAAATTGAAGACGAAGAGTTCTTTGTTTCTGGAACAGTGGCGCCACTTGCCCAGTTGAAACGAAACGCTTCTGGTTCATCGGTTTCTGCCTAGAATTTCAACAGGTTTATGAAGTCTCTTATATCAGAAGTTCTTTGAAACCTTTGAACTCTTCTGCAGCTTTTTTTACTTTTTTTTAGCTTATTCTAAACTTTATCTTGTCCAAACCTTTTCTACTAAAAGATGTCTACCGTTTCAGATGCTTCCACCTCCCAGTTTGAAACACTTGACAATGGGATTTTCTATGATCCCCCTTTCTTCACTCGGGCTCTCAAAATTCCTAGTTTATCCTATGACCTACCTGAACTTGGGGTCAGTTCTCAGGCTTCTTCACTAGACCCTATTGACGTCGCCTGGATTTATATGGAGATGGACGTCAATGAGGGTGATATCTCCATTGCCACTGGGGTTGAGAGCCCTTTTAGTAAGTGGGTTGATGGCGTAGCCCTGCACTGTTCCAACCTCTGGGGGGGATTCCTTTACCTTTTCGTCCATTATTTGTCTTTTGACATAGTGTTTTTCTGGGTGTGCCCCTAGCTCAATTCACACCCAACTCTATCCGGATGATAGTTGCTTTCATGGCCACCTGTCATCTCTATAGAGTTCCTCTGTCAATAGACCTCTTCTGGTGTTTCTTTAAGCTGGAGGCTCCATCAGTCTTCAGCTCTTTTAAGGGATACTTGAGGTTAGTTCCTCGACACTCGATAATGGGCCCTTTCCTTTCTCTAGTGGAGGGATGGAAGTCCCAGTTCTTTTTTCCCCGACTTCCTCGTAGCTTGGTGGAGAGGTACCCGGATTGGAATTTGAACCAAGTTTTCTACAAAAAGCTTCCCTACCTAGCCCGTGCACTTAGGGATCACAAGGATTTTTTGGAGACGATAGCTTTTTTCAATCTGCCTAAGGTTGGATGCACTTCTGAGGTCTGGTTTAGGTCTTTTCTGGATTTTGCTAGCCTGGGGAGGGGAGTGTTATGCAATCTCCCAGCTGTCAGGACAAGCCCGAGGATTTCCCATTCTAGTAAGTAGCTTTCTCTTAACTGTTTCTTTTTCGTAATACTTTGGGAAGCATTAACAGTTTCTCCCTTTTATTTTTATAGTGCTGAGGGGGACCAACTATCTAATTGGGATGAATCCGGTTGGACTAGGAGGGGCTAATCTAGGAGGACCAGGTGTTGGGAGCCTCCCTGTTGCTTCTGGTTCTATGGGGTCTGCCCCAACTCCAGCTATCGAGGCCCTTGTTGAAGCTCCTACTGGGCCTTCTGCTCTCCCAAGCCGAGGTGGTCATAGGACTCGAGCCGTCTCCCGACGGGGCAGAAGGGGGCCAAGCCATGGTGGACGGACGAGCTCCGGGCACAGAGTTGAGATGGTTGAGAGGTCAGGAGTAATTCTCTAGGTTAACTAATAGAGATCTCGAGCTCGAGGTCCCACTCGTCCTACTTGTCCCATTAGCCAATTGAAGAATTTTGTAATAGAATAGTCTTCTGCACATATACTAAGTATTTTAGAGGGGTCTATTTGTGGCCTTCTATCTTTTCTTCCTTTTTTTTGTATTACTACTTCATTATTTTTGCCCATGTTTTGAGTTTCATACTTGCTTCATATTTGCAATTTTTTTGTAATCATCCAATGTATTTAGATTTATTTTATCACAATAGCAAATAATACAGGCAAAACCAGCACAATATCCATACAGGCCTTAAAAAACTAAGCCTCGAAAAGTTTAGCTTTAAAATCGTGTTTTGTTGAATCTGAACTGTTGATGTCGCCATAGTGTTGGGCGAGGTTCTTTTGACTGGTATTTCTAAGCTCAACTGATGGCTTTGCGAGGTCTGCAAGGTCTTAGATAGCCCATATCCGTAGAACTTTTTCAAGTGGCAAGCTTTCCAAGTCCTTTGGAGTTGCCTTCCTTCAAGGTCAGTGAGCTTGTATCTCCCTGCTTTGTATACCTCTTGGACTATGTACGGTCCTTCCCATCGTTCTTGTAACTTGGTTAGTTGTCCTTGTTTACGGACATTTGATCTCTGGAGGACCATTTCTCCAATTGTGAAATGTCTTTCTTTCACTCTTTTGTTGAAAAAATTTGTTACCTACTTTTTGTAAGTTCTATCCTCTTCCATTGCTTTGTTCCTGATTTCTTCTAGAGGTCAAGGTCTACCCTTCTCACCCCTTCATTTAATATTAAATTGTATTTGGTCATTCCAACCTCAACTCGTATTACTGCCTCTGCTCTAAAACACAAGATAAACTACTTTTCTCCAGTAGCCTTTCTTGGTGTGGTTTTATACGCCCATGGTATACTTGGGATTTTGTCTGGCCAGTCAGCTTTTCGACCTTCTTTCTCAAGCTCAGTGAGTCTCTTCTTGAGTCCTTCCAAGATGGTCCTATTTGTGACCTCAACCAAGCCATTAGCTTAAGGATGAGCTACAAAGGCCAGTCTTTGTTCAATGTTGAGATTTTCGCAGAAGGTCGTGAATGGGTCGCCAATAAATGGTCACCCAATATCGGATATGATAGCTCGAGGAATGCCAAATCTGCAAACGATGTTCCTCCATACGAATGACTGGACTTTCGGTGATGAGATTACTGCAGTGGGTTCTGCTTCAACCCATCGGCTAAAATACTCCACAGCAACTCTGAGGAACTTTACACCCCTCACCAAATTCAGGAAAGGCCCCAAAATATCAATGCCCCATATATCAAAAGGTACTAATGTGTTGATCGATTGGTACTTAGTGGGCAGTAGGTGTGATTTGTTTCTGTGCACTTGGCAGCTCGCACACTTCTGTATGATCTACTCAATCTCTAAAGCCATTGAGGGCCAATAATATCCTGTCCTTAGTATTTTCGAGGTAGCGGTTTTAGCTCCTATATTTGATCCACATATTCCGCTGTGTACCTCTTCAATGACATATTGTTTTTCTTCTTAGCTTAAGCATTTGAGCATGGGCCAAGTGTATGATCTTCTGTATGCTTCATCACCTCCTATTAGGACGTAGTGAGGTACCCATCTCCGGACTTAGCGAGCTTCTTTTTTATCTTGTGGTAAGTTGCCATGTTTGAGGCATCTGAAGATTGGATACCTCCAGTCTGTTTGATCCTCAATAACGAAATTCTCCTCTTAAGCTATGTTGGGAGAGTGTAACTATTCCACGAGCAGCTCGGCGTTCGTTCCAATTACCTCTAGGTATACTTTGGACAGTGTGCCTCGTTCTAAATTTTGCTCTCTGGGAATTTGTTTAATCAGGAAGTAGTCAAGCTTAGACACCATATCCCTTACTCTTCTGAGATATTTAATCATGTTTTCTTCTCTCGTTTCGTATTCCCCAACAACTTGGTTGACTATGATATGTGAATCTGCTTTGGCATGCAGTTTCTACATTCTGAGAGCTCTTATAAGTCTTAGACCTACTAAGAGAGCTTCATACTCGGATTTGTTGTTTGAGGTTGGGAAATCGTACTTCACAGAGTAAGGGATTCTCACTCCCTCAGAGTTGATCAGCACAATTCTTGCACCTGAATTTTCTTTCTCCGTGGAACTATTTATGTACATGGTCCAGATACTGTCTTTACAAGTGCTAGTGAGCTCTAGTGAAACTCTGGTACATTCTTCTATGAAGTCTGAGAGGGCTTGAGCTTTGATGGCCTTCCTTGGCTCGGAATTGATTTGATAACCTGAGAGCTCAAGAGACCACTTCATCATTCTGCCTGATAGTTCAAGCTTCGCCAGAGATTGCTTTAATGGCAAATTGGTTAAGACATTTATCGGGTAAGCTTCAAAATACTGCTTTAGTTTCCTTGAAGTAATAATGATGAAGTACAAGATCTTCTCAAGGCCTGAATATCTAGTCTCTGGACCTTGGAGCAAACGACTAACATAGTAGACAGGGAACTGTTGGCTTGACCTTTCTACTAATAGGACTGAATTGACTGCTTTCTCAGTCGCAGTTAGGTACATGCAAATTTCCTCACCCGACGTTGGAGAGACGAGCTGAGGAGGTTTTCCTAGAAAGTCCTTCAATCTGAAAAACGCAGTTTGGCAATCTTCAATCCACTGGAAGTCTTTGGGCTTCTTTATGGTGTCACAGAATTTCTCCCCTTTATTTCCCATTTTACTAATAAAGTGCCCCAGTGCTGCCATTTTTCCTGCTAGGCTCTGTACCTCCTTGAGGTTTCTGGGAGGCTCCATATCTAGCAGAGCTTTGATCTTGTCTGGGTTGGCATCAATGCCTCTTTTCGAGATCATGAAACCGAGGAATTTGCTTGCTGAAACTCCAAAGGTGCATTTCTCCGGATTAAGCTTCATGTGAGTAGCTTTCAAGGTCTGAAAAGTTTCCCTCATTTCCTCGATGAAATCTTTTGAGGTCTTGGACTTGATGACTATATTATCTACATAGACCTCTATGTTTTTCCCTAGCTGTTTCTTGAAAACCTTGTGCATTGCTCGCTGGAATTCGGGTCCTGCAATTTTTAGGTCGAAGGGCATCTTGGTGTAGCAATAGGTCCCGACCTCTATGATGAATGAGGTCTTATCCATTTCCTCAATGGCGATCGGGATTTGATGATTCCCTTTCTAAGCATCTAGAAAGCATAGCCACTGGTATCTAACTGTTGAGTCTACCAACTGATCTATGCTCGGAAGGGGGTAGGAATCCTTTTGACAGTACCTGCTGAGTGTGGTGAAGTCTGCACACATCCTCCATGTCCCTTCCTTCTTGGGGACCACAACCGGGTGGGCTAGCCATTCAGGGTATTATACTTCTTTCAGAATCCCAAGGTTGAAAAGGGCTTGGACTTCCCGAGCTATGACCTCATTGCGTTCTGGGGTGAAGGTCCTTTTCTTTTGTTTCACAGATTTGACTCCTAGCTTGAGCCCGACAAAATGTTCAACAATTGCTCGTTTGACCCCCTCGAGGTCGCTAAGTTGCCAAACAAAGACCTTCAAGTTTTCTTCAAGGAAATCCACCAATTTCCCTTTGATCCTTGGAGGTAAGAGTTCTCCAATCTTAATCTCGTTTTTAGGGAATTTGGGGTTGAGGAAGACTTTCTCTTCTCTTCCTGCCACTTGGATTCAGAGGTGATAGTCCTTCTTTGGTAGGTCGATGCATTCCTTGTGCATGACCTTTGGCAAGCTTTCTTTGTTACCCTCAGCTAGGTAACACTCGATAGCAACTTGTCTATCTCCTTCTAGGACGACCTAGGTGTCTCCGACCTAGATTCTCATATTGTAATTGAGTCGGGAGATTTCTGCTCTCAGGTCCATGACCACCTTTCGGCCAAGGATGGTGTTGTAAGTTCCAGGGGCGTCCACAACCATCCAGTCCATCATCTCGGTGATTTGTTGATTGTCTATGCGGACCATGGTTGGGACTCGTAGGACTCCATCGGCATAAGTTACGCTGCAGTTGAAGTTGTTCAAAGCCATGTCTGACTTCATTAGTGAGCATTTGTCAATTCCCATCTGGTTGAATGCTTTGTGGTACAAGACATTAACAGCATTACTAGTGTCCACAAGAATTTTTCTCACTAAGAAGTCACCAATCTGGAGTGACACTGTCAGGGGTTTTGAATATTCCCCTCGAGCTTGCTTGGACCTCCTTTCGATGGCATTTATCTAGCTGATTGGAAGTCTCGGATTATGCTATACTGCTGGTGGCAGATGTGCAGGTCCTGCGTTCTTGGCCAGAAACTCTTGCAAGTGGCCCTCCTTTATCAGCCTTTCAATCTCACGTTTGAGGTCGAAGCAATCCTTCGTGATATGGCCATGATCCTTCGTGAGAGGCCTAGGTGGCTTTTGGAGACCTCTTTTCTCCATAACCACCATGATTTCTGCTCATGATGCCTTGAGTGGAATGGTCACAAGGTTGGGGATGGTCTTTTTCCTCTTTTCTGAGGTCCTTCCCTTGGCGTGAGGGTCTTTCCTATCCCGCTTTGATTTTTGAGGGCTCTTCGGATGTCCTCAATTGTCTTTTTCTGTGGCTAAGGTGAAGCCAGGGATCTTCTTCTGGATCGCTGTTTCCTTAGCCTTGATCAGTTTTTCTATGAGTGTCTGCACCTCCTTGATTGTTTTTATTGGTTCTTTGGCCAGCCTGAGGGCTATGTACCCTTGCATGAAAGAAGTGATGTATATGGCATCATTTTTCTGTTGAATCTCCACTGCTTCGTCGTTGAATCGACTGCAGTAGCTTCGGGTGCTTTCCCCAACCTTCTGTTTTATGAGGAATAGGTTGTTGATATCCTCTTCAATCCTTGTGCTACTTTGGTAGTCCTTCAGAAACAACTCCTTCAGTTGCGTCCAACTGGTGATGCTTGCCTCAGGAATGCCCTTGAACCAGGACTGGGCTTTTTTGGTTAATGTTGGCAAAAATGCTCTGTACTTGACGTGGTCAGGGTATTCGTACATCTCTATATAGGAGACGTATTCATCAATGTGCTGTTGAGGTTCCCCAGTACCATCATATTTTTTCTCTAGTTGTGGAGCTTTTAAGCTTGATGGCATTCTTGCTGTTCGAATGCTGTGGACAAACGACGAAGGCTCGGTAAGGTCTACAGTGCTCTGTAGTTCTCTATTGCTAAGGGGAGTTTCTCTCCTCGGTGGATTGGGGGCTACCCCTCGATTGTTTTCACCTGTCATTTCGATCAGGCTATGACGAGGTAGCATCCTTGCTCCAAGAGGAGTTCGTAGCGAGCTCCCTTGCTTTTCAAAATCCGTATTCTACCGATAGTTCAATGAGATGGCTGCTCGATTGAGCCTGTCTCTCAAGTCGTACCCCTTTCATTGTTGAGGGTTTCTCTGAGGTCGATTACAAGTTGAGTTCTCGCTCTTTGTGACCTTTCTTCTGCTTGACCTACTTCCCAACCTGCCTCGTTGTGAAGTGGGTCGGTTCTCACCTCGAAAGGCTGAAGCCGACTTGGCTGGAGGCATTTAGTTGGGCCTTTGGGTGGCTATGAATCCCTTTGGGTGGGCTCCAAAGTGCGCCTGGTGGATACATAATCTGGCCTATAGGAAACTCTTTCCAAAGCCGCCACCATTCGTTCTAGGAGAGATGCTAAAACTAACATCCGTGTTCTTCTGGATCTCTGCGGTCTAGAATTGTTGCTGTTGACAGCAGGACTAAGGCATCCCTCTTGCGGCCTTTCTTGTCCAAGCAGAGAGTTGACCGGGATCCTTTGTGATGGACTAGATGGTGTCGGTCCCTAGTGAACTTGCTACGCTCCAGGTGGTGGATTATTATTGACAACGGCTTGCTCCGGAGGTGGCATTTTCGAGCATTGTTTCTTTAGTGGGCAATTGTGTTCTGGCAGGTGGCCTGCCACCGTGTGGCAGTTGAACATGTGAGGGCTGAGACTGAGCCATCAGGATTGTTTTTATTTGTTTGTAGGAAAAAAGGGCATGGCTTTTTGTTTCAAGCTTCCCACAGATGACGCCAGAAGTGATGGGGTTGAAAATGGACTCTGGGTCACCTCACCGGAGGGGGGCTGTCGCCCGGGGAAGAGCTTCAATGCCTAAGTTAGTGTTCTGAGAGAGATAGTTGAAGGTAAAGACTGTTCTCTAAAAACTGTTCAGAGCATTTAGTCCTCTGTCCTTCGACTCAAAGTGTGTTTTGATTAAGTAGTAAAAAGAGAAAGTCTGTTACCTTCTGGATTACAGCCTTGCATTATGTAACTGTAGGCAATCAGGATAATTGTGGGATTTCATTGAATTCCACCAATTACTCCTAGAATCATGAAGTTTTCCTGGGATGAGAGATCTTGTCATTCACATCTCTGCTTGAGAGCCACGAAACTGACCTTCAAACCATCTTCGCTGCCACCCCGTATGTTGAGTGCCTCGAACATCTCTTCTGTTGAGGTCGTGTTGAGTAGTCCTTGACTCGTGGGAGTGATTAGGAGTCGTGTACCTTTGGTCGGGGCATGGAAGATTTATGAGACGAATTGGGAGTTACCAGGTCGTGGGTTGAGCTCTGGCTATTCCTCTCTTGAGCTCACTCAGGAGGTTGGTACCCACTAGGTGGATGACCCGGAAGGTTGGTGGTAACAGGTCGTCACCCACCTTTCCTCATTGACTCAGTAAGTCTAGCTTTCTGGTATTGAAGGCATGAGACCTTTGGTCCATTTGAGGTTGACTTTCATCTAGTTTCTACCCATCCATGTTGACTTATCCGGGTAGTACCCATTTTACCCATCAATAATAATAATGATATATTATATTAGGGTATTAATTACCTAATTCTGTTCATAGGTTTGACAGAAGAAAATAGAAAAGAAAAACCTAAAAGCAAACCACGGGAACGTATAAAAAGAGGGGGTCTCGTGGAGTTCACATTTCTGAAATGGACGCTTCTACTTGCATCCACACAAATTATCCCCACGTTCATGTACATACTAGAGGATTGCAATTTGGCATTTGAAGCACTGTATCTCCCCTCCCTTGCATGCACCACCTACTCCAAATCCAGGTTCAATTCACAGGACCGCACATAATTTTTCTCCACAAACCACACACACACATATATATATATATATATATCTCACCATTAATACTCTTGCAAACTACCCCTCTCCAGAAATTGCTGTCTCAGAAGGCTAATAAACAAGGTGTCTCTGCATATCATGAAGGCAATCCCACCCAAGAAACTAGAGAAGATGATGGAGAAATGGAGGAAGAAGAAAGGTCAATTCGTGGTCTACACCAAGGAAGGAAACAGATTTGCGGTGCCTCTTTGTTACATAGATCATCCTATCTTTAAAGTGCTGTTGGAAATGGCCGAAGAAGAGTATGGTATGGCAATTGATGGGCCTTTGAAAGTTCCTTGTGAGAAAGAACTAATGGAGTACATTCTGAGTCTGTTGAAGAAGAACCCTCCCGCAGATGTAGAGAAAGCTCTCAAGTCTCTTTCCACCTGCAAAGGAGCTTTGGTTTCTACTTCAATCTCATCCCCGGCTTGCGGCCACCAGAATCAACGCGCAATGCAAACCGCAACTTTGTCTTGCGGCTGATCATGATGGTACCCTTATGATAATCGGTACCTACTCGATTAGTGCAAGACGTTCAAATTTTGGTAGAATTATAGTACTAATTTTACCTTGTGTCCCAAATTTTGTTAATATATAGTAGTTGGATGATCAGTTAATCTAGACTCTGTTTGTATATATGTAAGGTTTCATGTGTAGAGATATAATAAGAGATGCCTAGTCATATGGGAATCCGGAGACGGTACCGCTGTATTTTGTAGTAGTAAACATTAATATATACCTAATATGCAGAGTAGTAATTAAGCTGAATATATAGATGCGGTCTTTTATCGAACTGATGATGCAGAAATGGTTCTAAATCCATATATAACTTCATAGATTAGAGGTGGCGAGTAGTCTGAGGTCCTTCCTGAGGATCTTGCCCGAAGGACTTTTGGGTATGGAGGCTATAAAGGCCACCCGTCGAATTCTCTTATATGGAGCCACCTACAGGAAACATGACAGATACAGTACTTATCAAATTAAACAAACTTGGATCAATCGTGTAAAAAAAAAGATTAAGTTTGCAAAATCTACACCGCAATTGCATTTCAATTGGCAGATTAGTCTAACCTGTTTGGCTACGAAGTTCATTACGGCCTTCTCCGAAAGAGAAGAAGTCCTCCCTCCCTTCCGGACAACATATGCCATGGGATACTGTCCGACCTTCATATCCGGAATCCTACTTGATTAAAAGTAAAAGTAAAACAACACATATAATTGCTAATTAAAGATCCACCGCTAATCAAGGGATATGATTTTCACTGGCTCGAAAAGACGGAAAGCTTACGGAATAACTGCAGCATCAGTTATTTCAGGATGAGTCAGCAGTAAAGCTTCCAGCTCTGCAGGAGCAACCTACAAAAGCATCTCTTAGACCACTACTTTCCCTTTTTGAATATTATTGCATTAGTTTCAATTTTCAAGGGCATGTCATGTTTCCATCGATTGTTTAAATGTCTCAAATTTAATATATTTTTTTTATAAAATTGAATGACTCATTTCTAATTCATAATACATTAAATTTTTTTTTTTAATTAAGTTAATTTTAACATTATAATGTTATTATTCTTAATAATTAAATAAGAAAATGAAATATTTGATTTTGCATAAAAAAAAAGATAATTAATTTTTTTATATAAATGTATATATAATATCTATTTTAAAATAAATTTCATATTCAGTACCTTTGAATTTATACATTTAACACCTACGGGTGATTCTCGTCTAACTTTTCAATAATATAAATACCATAATAATTTTTTCCTTCATTTGAAAAATTTATCCAGTAGTGACTTAATTAGATAACCTCTCCTTTATTTATTGTACCTGATAGCCCTTACACTTGATGAGTTCCTTCAACCTATCCACCACAAAAAGATAACCCTCGTTGTCAATATAACAAAGATCTCCGGTTCTGAGCCATCCTTCTGAATCCAGGGTTAACGCTGTCGCAGTTTCATTGCGAAAATAACCTGAGAAATCATATCCAAATAAGTGTGTATATACTCTTTCGTTCTTTCGTTACTAAATATAAGTCATTTTAACTAATTTTTCTTGTCACTAATTATAAATTATTATAGTTAATTAATTAACTTTTTTAAGGTATTTTTTATATTACTTCTTTAATGATATACTTATAAAATATTTTGAAAAGGTACTGAGCAGTGGATATTTTAATTTTAAAAAAAGGAAAAAGAATTACCTAAATTTTTAAAAAACAAGAGTTTGGATACTTATGTTCGGATATATTCCAATTAAACCCGTTCAGTGGGCTAGATTAATTAATCATTAATTAGAGACCAGTTAATTAAGTGAGGTTTTCAAGCTTTTAATTTGTGAATATGGATTGGCATAGTATGGACCGACGGGCCCAAACCGTGATGAGTAGACTGGGTTCAAACTTTAAAATGTTGGGTCTCCTCCCTTTGGCCCGATGATGATCCAGACCATACAGAGTTTGGTTAGCCTTTTATGTGAGTTTGACACAGAAAATGTAACTTCTAACTTCACGTTAGAATATTCTTTGGTTATCTCATCTACCAGCAACATTCATTCAGAGGGCTCAAAAGGGAGAAAGCCTTCAGCAATCTAGATCAGTGCTTCTGCTTCAAGATCTCGACATGGAATCGACATCAGGTATGTTCCTATTTCATTTATGCATCGATCTATGGGATTAAGGCTTAGTTTTTCAGTCTTACATTTGGTATCAGAGACTTTGCATAAATGGATAGAGTACCTGTTTTGTCAGTAAATCATTATTTTGATCACATATTATGAAAGATCTCAACGAGAGGAGTCTGACAGTGGCCGACCGACGACAAGAAACCACTGCTTCCAAGCGCAGCCCGTGCATGAAGAGCGACAGTAGGATTTGGCCATGATGACGTCAGCCTCTAGCTTGCTATCGTCATCCACGAATCGGGTTTTCGGTTCGGGTCGGATTACCTATTCGGGTCGGGTCGATTAGGATTGGGTTTTGGGTCCGGGTTCGATTTTGGGTCGGTTTGCTGATTTGGGTCCGGGTCGGGTTCCGATTCGATTATGACCCGATTTGACCCCAAAAAAAAAAAAAAAAAAAAATCTGACTAGCGCGTAAGGGCACGTGGAGGTGATTTTTTGGTCGCTGTTGGTGGCGTTCTCTCGATCTTGTCGGGCTCTTTCGTCCAGTACTGGTTTTGTGGTAAAACAGTGACATTAAGTATATCAATTATGGAAAGAAAGCATTTATTG
>JAOXNR010040411.1:0-20117 GCA_028571225.1 Parsonsia alboflavescens | reverse complement strand
TGATTCAAACAACACCTCAATTTTATTAAATAAAAATTACAGAAAATTGGTAGTCTTTTTGGGCATAAATCCCAACAATCATCAAATTAGAATGAAAGAAGGAGATGAATGGAAAATTGCTTTTAAGACTAAGCATGGTTAGTATGAATAGCTTGTTATACCTTTTGTGCTTACTAATACACCTAGCACTTTTATGAAATTGATGAATTATGTACTTAGAGGAATTGAGCATCAAATTCCTCTCATTCCCGAAGTTCCACTTCCAAACAAGGTAGCTTATAGGACAAATCTGGAGGAAACAAAGAAGCTACGAAGACTAGTGGAAGAGCTTCTAGTTAGAGGATACATCAAGGAGAGTTTGAGCCTATGTGCGTTCCCCGTTTTGTTGGTGCCTAAGAAAGATGGATCATGGCAAATGTGAGTTGATTGTAAGGCAATGAACAAGATAACTATAAAATATCACTTCCCTATCCCTAGGTTATATGAAATGTTGGATGAGTTGAGTAGTAGCATATGTTTTTCAAAGATAGATTTAAAAAAGTGGCTATCATCAAATTAGAATGAAAGATGATGAATGAAAAACCACTGTTAAGACTAAGCATGGTTTGTTTAAATGGCTTGTTATGCCCTAGCACTTTTATGACATTGATGAATCACTTACTTAGGGATTGAATTGGTATATTTGCCATGGTATACTTTGATGACTTCTTAGTTTATAGCAAAAATGTGAATGAGCATCTTGATCACTTGAAATGTGTGTTTGTTGTGATTAGGAAAGAATACTTGTATGCCAACTTGATTAAATGTTCCTTTTGTTTAAACAAACTTACATTTCTTGGATATATTATTTCTTCTAATGGTGTAATGTTGATAAAGAAAAGATGAAAGCTATAAAAGAATGGCCAACTCCTACAAATGTAAGTGAGGTAAGGAGTTTCTGTGTTGGCATTATTTTATAGAAGGTTTGTTCCTCACTTTAGTACAATTGCAGCCCCTCTAATGGATTCAATCAAAGCAAGAGATAAATTTAGGTGGGTGAGTGAACAAGAACAAGCTTTTCAATTGCTTAAGGCTAAACTTGCTTGTGCCCCCATTCTTTCTCTACTCGATTTCTCTAAAGTGTTTGGAAGAGAATGTGATGCTTCAGGGGTGGAAATTGAAGATGCTTTAATGCAAGAGGGTAGATCTATAGCATACTTTAGTGAAAAGTTGAACGGAGCTACTTTTAACTACTCTACTTATGACAAATAACTTTTTGCTTTGGTTAGGTCTTTGCACAATGGGCAACACTATCTTTGGTCAAAGGAGTTTGTGATACACACCAATCATGAATTCCTCAAGCACTTGAAGGAGCAAACAAAGTTGAGTAAATGACATGCAAAATGGGTGGAGTTCATAGAAATGTTCCCTATGATGTACAAACAAGTTAAAGAAAACATTGTGGCGGATGCACTCTCTAGGAGGTACACATTGATTTCTACCCTTGGTGTTAATTTGCTTTGTTTTGAGATAATCAAGGAATTATAGGTTGAAGGTGATGATTTCAAAGATGTCCGTATTGCTTGTGAAAAAGGTGTGAATGACAAGTTCTATTTGCAAAATGGCTACTTGTTTAGAGAATATAGGCTATGTGTGCCTAAATGTTCTTTGAGGAAATTATTTGTCATTAAGAGTCATAGGGGTGGCTTAATAGGTCATTTTGCATCTCCAAAACTTTGAGCATGTTGCAAAAACATTTTTATTAGCTTCATATGAAAAGGGATATGGTGCAAGTGTGTGAAAATTCATTGATTGTAAAAAAGCCAAGTCTACTCTTAAACCACATTATCCTTATATGTCGTTGCCTATACCTAATGCTCCTTGGGAAGTTGTGTCTATGGATTGCCTAGCACCATGAGAGGTAAAGATTCAATTCTTGTGGTAGTTGATAGATTTTCAAAGATGGCTCATTTCATTGCATGCTCTAAAGTTGATGATGCTCACAATGTGGCTAAATTATTCTTTAAAGAAGTTGTTAGATACATGGTATTCCTAGAACCCTTGTGAGTGATAGAGATACTAAGTTCTTGAGTTTCTTTTGGAAAATCCTTTGTGAAAATTTTGTACTAAATTGTTGTTTCAACTATTTGTCACCCTCATATGAATTGAAAAACGGAGATTGTTAATAGGACTTTGGGTACTATGCTCAGGGCCATCATAAAAAGGAATTTGAAGTATTGGAAAGATTTCTTGCCATTCATTGAGTTTGTTTATAATAGATGTGTGCACTCTTCTAGTCATTTTTCTCCTTTGGAATTGCTGTATGGTTTTAATCCTTCAACTCCTATAGATTTAACGCCTCTACCTTTGAGTGAAGTACATAGCTTAGATGGAAAAAAGAAGGCTGATTTGGTCAAGCAAATGCATGAGAAAGCAAGGGAGAACATTCAATTGCAAAACCAACATTATGCCAAGCATCACAACAAGGGTGGAAGGCCTATGAAATTTGAAGTGGGAGATTGGATGTGTATTCATCTAACAAAGGAAAGGTTTCCACAAGCAAGGAAGATAACACTTGATCAAAGGGGAGATGAACCTTTCTAATCATTGAAAGGATAAATGATAATATCTACAAAGTTGATCTTCAAGGTAAATATCAAGTTTGTTCAACTTTAATGTTAGTGATCTCTCTCCTTTTGATGTAGATGACCAAGAAAGGACCAGGGGAGGGGGGGGGGGGGGAGGGAATATAGAGATCAAGCCCAATCAATGCCTTTGGGGTCCTATGACAAGATCAACGGCATCGAAGATGAAGAGATCATTGGTGACATTCATGCAAGACAAGGAGGAACAACTTGACTTTGAAGTCATTTTCAAGGAGATTAGATTGGAGGAAGAGCAAGTAAAGGAGTAAAACTTGTGGATGATTCAAGGGCTTGAAGAAGGAATTCTCAATGAAAATCAAAGCCTTAAAGTCCAAGGGAATCGAGTGGAAGAAGCTTGGGAAAGTGCATGCAAGAATGGAGTGAAAATACAAAGAAAGGATTGGTTGAAGCACAAAGAAGCCTCAACTAGCGTCAATCAATGCTCCCCTTGCGACAATGAAGTGCAACCTTTGACCGGTGAAACAAACAGTCAAATTGAAGCATTGGTGCACCTATGCCCGTTACCACTTTTAGTCCTTCAAGTTTCATATTTTTCTGTTTTGATCCCTAATGTGACGTTGACCTATTTGGACAATTTGACTTGTTTTTATTGACATTTCTTGGTCTTTTAAGTTATTTTAGAAGGTTAGCAAGGTCTTTTAAGTATCATTAAGGCTTCTTGTTGATGGGATTATGAATAGTCTTCATCTTGTAATTTGCAAGACAATTTTTGACAAACACTATTCCATTGAAATCAAAACAAATTTGAAGATCAAACTTGGTCTTTCATGCTTGAGAGTTCCTCTAAGGGTTCTCGAGCCACTTCATTTAGGGTATTCAGTCACTTCGGGGTGAGGTATTGAAGTGTCAACCAAATAAAGATATTGGCTGTTGTTATTAACCAACAAAGGTCAATCTAATCTCCCTTAAATCTTTGATGAGTCTTTCTTCTTCTTTGATTGATTTCTTGAATGTATGAATAATATAAATCTTCAACCTTCAAGAATCATATAAAAAACCTAGTAGGATAAAAGCTCGATGAAGGAAAAAATAGTACAACATATATTTTACTCCCCTTGATGGTAACAACCATTAAATTCTTGAAGGCGACGTAATCCAAATTTTTCACCAATCTTTCAAATGTTGAAGTAGGAAGGACTTTGGTGAATAAATTAGGTAAATTATCACTGAAACGTATATGATGAACTTGAATCTTATCTTTTGACGCAGAGCTGGTTTCAGATCAAGCTGGTTCGGCTCAAGATTGTTCGGATGTGGGGCATGCTTCAGAAGCTTCGGTTAAACAAGTTTCGGCTCCACTTTCGATTCAACCTTCGAACCAATCTCTTTCGTCGTTTGACACTCCTCCAAGGTGGTCTGACCTGTTGAAGCCGACTCCACCATCAGCTCCACGATGGTCAGAACGTTTGAAGAAGAGGAAGTGAGCTGCTTGAAGGACAGAACCAACTTTGGATTGTAGTTGGGTCGGTTTCTGTCAATCCAATTCCCTTTTGTAATTGTCGAATTCTGGTTTTATTTTCATTAAGGATATTTGCATAATTTGGTATGCTTAGTTGACCTAGGTATTTAAGTTATTTTGCTTTGTAATTTTGGGCAGGTTGATCAATTAAAATTGCCAATATTCGGTTTATCCTGATTTTCGACTACTTCGAAAATTGTTCTTCACTTGATTTAATTTTCGGCTTCTAACTACTTGAATTGAAGTTTGATTAGAAGGAACTTTAAATTAAGTTTTTTTTTTTCTGTTTCATGTTTTGCAAGTTTCTAAACAAGAACGAATCCTCAAGTTTTTGTTGAATCTCCAAAACTTGAGAAAACCGAAACACATCCAAAACCATGCAAGTTTACTTCCGTTAGCGTCAGTTGGTATCAGAGCTCAGATCCATCATGGCAGGAAGTAACCTAGAATAGAATCTTGCTGCATTAGTAGAAGCAATGCAACAGGATAGGGAAGAGTCTAGGGCTGATAGGGAAGAATTGAGAAGGGAGATGCGGCTACAGAGGGAGAGCCATGATCGACAGATGCAAAATTTAACACAAATGGTTTAGCATCTAGAGTTAGATCATCAACCAAAATAGCCTGAACTTGATGGGTCGCGACAAGAGGTAGATGTCGATGTTGAGAAAGATTTTGGGAGGCTGCCATGTGAGCATCCTAGGGTTTTTCCGAGGGGAATGAGGGGTGGATTCCAACCTCCTAGAGACAATGAACGTGATCCTTTCGTTCCTCTTTGGGATCTAGAGGTCCCGGAGTTTTCAGGAGGGTTAGCGCCTGAAGAGTTCTTAGATTGGATGAGCTCAGTGGATGAACTCTTTTCTTTGAAGAAGGTTCTGGCGGAGAAGAAGGTATCATTGGTGGCGATGAGGTTCAAGGATAGGGCTGCCCTCATGGTGGCAATCTTTCAGATATCAGAGATACCTAGATGGACTTCCAGTTTTGGACGATTACGGGGAGTTTAAGAGAGAGATGCGCAAGGAGTTTCTGCCTTTCAATTATCGGTACACCATGTTCCAGAATCTACAAAGCTTGACACAAGGTTCTCGGAGCATTGAAGAATACACACTTGAGTTTTATCGGATGGTGGTGAGGAACCAATTGCATGAAACTCAAGAACAACTAGTGGCATGTTATCTCCATGGGTTACGACTTGCTATTCAGGATGCGTTACAGGTCCATACCTTTACCATTATCATGGATGTGCAGACAAAGGCACAACTCGTAGAGAAGAGTCTAGCGAGGGCCAGATGCAAAAGTGTTGGATTCGGAAGATGCTTCGCTCCTCCTCGTGTTTCTCTAGCAAGTACCTCTTCATCGACACGTGTGGTTAGTTCTTCCGCCCAAAATCAGTTTGCACCAGGTAGTGCATAGCTCGGCCAAGGGTCAGGTAATGCTCTGAATAAGTCCGCCACCAATAATAATGCTAATGTGAAGTGCCACAGATTTTATCAGCTAGGGCACTATGCGAATGAGTGTCCGAGACTAAGAGCGCAATTACTGATTCAGGAAGGAGCCGGGGATGAATTTGAAGACCATAGTGGTGATGATGTGTATGAAGAGGAGGATACATGTTATGTTGCACCTGAGGATATTGGAGATAGTTTGGTTTTGAGGAGGATTTGTTTAACTCCCAAAGCCGATGAAGATTGGAAACGGAAAAACATCTTCACAACTCAGTGCACAATAAAAGGGAAGGTATGCAGTGTGATAATTGATATGGGGAGCTGTGAAATGTAATCTCACAAACGACAGTGTAGAAGCTGTTGAAGACAGAACCTCATCCAATGCCATACCGGTTGGGGTGGCTAAATACTGATACCGAAGTCAGGGTTTCAGAACGGTGCGGGGTGGAATTCTCGTTTGGACCTCAGTATTCTAGTACTATATTCTGTGAAGTTGTCCTGATGGATACCTCTCATTTATTACTCTGCAGGCCATGGCAAAACAACAGTCATGTGACCTGTGATGGGTTCAAACATTGTTATAATATCAATCGAGGGCCAAAGAAGGTGATACTTTAGCCCATGTGAGAGGGAATGGTTGATAGTAAGAAGACAATTATTTGCTTGCCACGGAAGGAGTTTGAAGAAGAGGTAACTGAGTCCGAGCATTGTTTTGCTTTAGTTGCGACTGACTTGTTAGCATCGGATAGTAGTGAGGCCGAGTTGGAGATTCCGGAACAAGTGCAAGAGGTGTTGGCTGAATTTACAGACTTATTACGGGATGAGTTACCGGCTGGGTTGCCTCCGTTGAGGGACATTCAGCACCAGATAGATCTGATGCTGGGTTCTGTTCTTCCGAACATGGCACATTATCAATTGTCCCCACAACAACATGAAGAGCTGAATCGACAAGTGACAGAGTTACTTGATAGAGGGTTTATCTGGGAGAGCATCAATCCCCATGCGGTGCCTGCTTTATTCTTATAGAAAAAGGATGGCACATGGAGAATGTGCTTGGACAACCAAGCTATTAATCGTATTACGATTAAGTAGCGGTTTTCGATTCTATGACTCAATGACATGATGGATCAGCTATCTTTTCGAAGATAGACTTGAAAAGTGGCTGCCACGAACTCTGAATCAAACCTGGAGATGAGTGGAAGACGGCTGTCAAGATGAAAGACGGGCTCTTCGAATGGCTGGTCATGCCCTTCGGTCTCTCGAATATGCCAAGCACATTCACGAGGGTCATGAATCAAGTGCTGCGTCCTTTCCTCAACAACTTTGTGGTGGTTTACTTTGATGATATACTTGCATATAGTTGGACGGAGGAAGAACATTTACAGCACCTACGGTTAGTTTTGGCTACTTTGCGAGATCACAGTTTGTTTTCCAATCGGAAGAAATGTAGTTGGATGGTTGGCAAGATTGTATTCTTTTGTTATATGGTTTCGACAAGAGGATATCAGCCGGATAATGATAAGATTCAGACAATCTGTGAATGGCCTGTGCCAAAGAGTGCAACTGAGGTTCGGCCTTTTCATGGATTAGCAAGCTTCTATCATCGGTTTATCAGGGATTTCAGTATGTTGATGGCACCTCTAACTAATCTTTATAATGCCAAGGTGTTTGAATGGACAGAGGCGGCTCAAGAGGCATTTGATGTGATAAAGGAAAAACTGACGAGTGCACCAGTGCTTGCTCTACCGAATTTTGATAAGGTATTCGAAGTGGATTGTGATGCTTCAAAGGGAGGAATAGGAGCGGTTCTGAGTTAGGAGGGTCGTCCGCTAGCCTATTGCAGTGAAAAGCTTGGAGGGCCGAAGTTGAACTACTCAACTTATGATGTCGAGTTCTATGCTACAGTTCGAGCTCTCCAACACTGGAGGAATTATTTGACACAGCGGGAGTTTGTGCTATAGTCTGACTACCAGGCTTTGAAGTTTCTTCAGGGGTAGCATCAACTAAGTGATAGGCATGTTAAGTGGGTGTCGGCGCTTCAGGAGTTCACATTCACCTTAAAGCATAAGTCAGGCGTCGTGAATAAGGTGGCTAACGCGTTGAGTAGGCGTCGATCGTTGCTTAACATGATGTGGGTTGTCACCTTGGGCTTTGAGGGATTGAGAGAGTTGCTACGGGATGATGCTGATTTCGATCCTATTGTGGAGGCCGTGGAGCAGTAGGAACGGTATGATTATGTGCTTCATGATGGCTACCTCTTCTGAGGTAACTGCTTATGTATTCCTGAAACTTCATTGAGATTGTTGATTGTTCAGGAATTGCACTCACAAGGGCTCTTCGGCAGAGACAAGACAGCCGGCTTGATCAAGGAGAAATTTTACTGGCCTGGTATTGACAAGAGTGCCCAAGATTTCGTTAAGCGATGCCGAGTTTGTCAGGTATCAAAAAGAGGGAGCACTAATCAGGGTCTTTATACACCTTTACCCATTCCGGATGAGCCATGGATGGACTTGTCAATGGATTTCGTCTTGGGTTTGCCATGTACTTAGAAGGGGTTTGACAGCTTCATGGTTGTGGTGGATAGGTTTAGCAAGATGGCTATCTTCATTGCTTGCAAGAATTCCATGGATGCGAGCAAGATTGCTGACTTGTACTTCAGGGATGTGGTGCGTAGATTTGGATTGCCAAGGAGTATCTTGTCTAATCGGGATACGAAGTTCATGAGCCATTTTTGGCGAGAGCTTTGGAAGCGCATGGAGACTACTCTAAAGTTTGGTAGTCCATACCATCCACAATGGAAGTGGTGAATCGCACCTTGGGGAACATGTTGAGGGCGCAGCTCAAGTCTTTTGGGACTTGGGATTCTGTTCTAATGAAGATTGAATTTGAATTTAATTGCTCTGTGAACAGGTCCACCAAATTTTCTCCCTTTCAGCTTGTTTTGGGGCGGAATCCGAGAGGTCCTCTCGACCTTGCTATTCCTGATCTTAGTTTGGCTCCAAGGAAGGTGGAGGATCGTCTTGTTGATCTACAGTCCATTCATGCAACTATCAAAGCAAACTTAGAGGATGCTTATGCTCAGTACAAGTTGCATGCGGATCAGTCTAGGCGAGATGTCAAGTTTGAGGTGGGTGATTTGGTTTAGGTCACTTTGTCCAAGGAGTGATATCCTACTGGTGAGTATCATAAGCTTAAGGACAGGAGGTTGACTTGTGGCAAATCTTAGAGAAGCTTGGTGTCAATGCTTATCGAGTTGAATTGTCGAACGAGTTCAGCATTTCAAATGTTTTTAATGTTCTGCATCTTTAGGCCTTTGATGGTGATAATCCGAGCTTGAGGACAAGCTCAATTCAGACGCAGAGCTGGTTTCAGATCAAGCTGGTTTGGGTCAAGATGGTTTGGATGTGGGGCATGCTTTGGATGCTTCGGTTCAGCAATTTCGGCTCCACTTTCGGTTCAACCTTCGGATCCATCTCTTCCGTCGTCTGACAGTCCTCCAAGGAGGTCTGACCGGTTGATGCCGACTCCACCATCAGCTCCATGACGATCAGAACGTTTGAAGAAGAGGACGTGAGCTGCTTGACCGTACCGAATCGAACGTCCTTTTGTAATTGTCGAATTCTAGTTTTATTTTCATTAAGGATATTTGCGTAATTTGGTACTCTTAGTTGACCTAGGTATTTAAGTTATTTTGCTTAGTAATTTTGGGCAGGCTGATCAATTAAAATTGCCAATATTCGGCTTATCCAGATTTTAGACTATTTCGAAAATTGTTCTTCACTTGATTTAATTTTCGACTTCTAACTACTTGAATTGAAGTTTGATTAGAAGGAACTTTGAATCAGGTTTTTTTTTTTTTTCCGTTTCTTGTTTTTCAAGTTTCTGAATAAGAGCGAATCCTCAAGTTTTCGTTGAATCTCCGAAACTTGAGAAAACCGAAACACATCCAAAACCCTAATCAAGCAAGTTTACTTCCATTTGCGTCACCTTTCTATTGAAGATCATGAGTGAAGAAAAACTTTGGTGATAGATGTTTTGTCTTATCACCTTTAATGTATCCCTCCCTTAACTAAGCGATTCATGTAGCATTATCCTCATATATTGTTGTCAGAACAAGTTCACTTGCTTCAAGGGCACAGGATGTCAGAATTTGTTAATCCAAAGATTGCTGCCAAACACATTCCCTGCTTGTTTCATGAGTTGCTAAAACATATGCATACAATTACAATAGTGTGACCATAGCTAACAAAAGAAAAACAATGAATTGAATTTCTAGCAAAGTTTAATGGTTATTCACTTCCTGAGTTGATATATAAATATATCACATGACTTCAAACTATTATTTAACAGGAATATATATTCACTACTCAATACCAAAATTAAGTGTAAAACATTTTTTGGTAACAAATCTTGAAAAAGTCTATGACACCAAACAACCTTCCAAAGAATAGATAAAAAATGAAGCATACCAAAAGAACTCAAAATCAAGAAAAAAAAAATATTTTATATATGTGACTGCAAAGACCTCATAATTCAAGAAATTTACAGTTAATACTAAATAAAATAATAATTGACAACTTAAATAGTGAATCAATTGTAAAAGCCATAAATGCTGCTTTATTGCATATTCAAAGCAATAAACCTTGATAGTAACAATTACCTTTGATAACGTCAAGGCAAACCTTTTGCACCAACCCTCATCCTCCTTTCCCATGACCATGTATTTTTACATTGCCCTTCTATCATCTGACAAAGGAACTTGAAAAGAGAAGTTTGGCTACGATAGAGCAAGAGAGGAAAGAGATTTATCTATTAAAGGTGAGTTGAGCGGGAAGATGGAAAACTATTTGATTATCTTTGTAGATTGAATATATTGTAGATAGACTTGGTTAGTTGTATACGCTAGTTGATAAATTAGTTGCCAAAATTTTAGTTGTATCTGTGACATATCTCAGGATTCAAAACATTGAAAAAAATTGATGTTTTGAAGTGTTGGGAGTTGATTTTAATATTTCATTATGAAAGGTGATTTTTTTTATGGGTTATAAGGATTGAAGAGTTTAATAATAGTTAAAGATAGTTAAAGAAGTGGATTGGTGCATGCAAGAAGCTAAAGAGATTTATACCTTATTAGTCTGTTCAATATTTTAAAATTTTAAATAGATAGAATATTTTGAGAAAAATAAATTATTAATAAATGTGGCTCATCCAGAGAATCTAAAAAATGATAATAGACATAAATATAATGGTAATAAATGACCATGTTACATATTTGATTATGAAACAAGATAATATGATAAGGAATGTGATGATTTTGAATCGGCAATCCCTGACATCCTATTTTGGTATTAGAGCCTGTTTCAATATAGAAAATGTCGAGATAAACATAGAAATACATGGTGAAAATTTAGATATTTACTTTATTGATGATAATCGATACCCAAATCAAGGAGGTGAGGAAAATGACCAAGAAGTCCCTAATATAGATATTAAACAGTTTATAAACGATGAACCTACTGTAGATGACAATAGTTGGGGATATAGATCTGAATAATGGATTGTGAAATATGTGACAAGATTTTCGCTAAAGTAAATAGCTTAGACAGAAGCATAAAAGATTGAAAACAAGAACAAAGATATTAAGAGTTTAGAGCAGTTTATCTTATTCTAAGCCTACCTACTGAAACAACCTCGATAATTCAAGAAAAAATAAATGAACTTATTATTTTAGGAGTAAAACTTAAACTTAAATTAATAAAGAAACATAAAAAACTAACTAAACATTATAGAGAAAATCATTTAAATGGATAAATATCAAAAGTTAGAAGAACAAGATAGTCCATTAAAAATAGAAAAAGATTTAACAGAAATACAAAAAGCAATAATTTATTTTGGAGAAAAGATACTTAAAGAATTACAGGATATTCATAAGGAACTTATTGATAAGAGATCCGTTGAAATTAAGATAGGAGATAAAAATCAGATTAAAAGACACTTAGAAAAAATGGAAATACCTGAAGGATATGGTGGAAATAATCTAAAATTGTAAACTCAGATTCAGAAAATGAAATTATGAGGTAGATAATTTAATTACCCAGATTGAAAATTTAACGCTTCAAGAAGATAATTTTATAAACATCAAGCCTAATTATGCGATGAAAACCAAATGGAATCCTAACGTAAATGATGTACCTAGTACCTAACATAAGAGTAAATCTTTGCAGCCCTTTATTCAACTCTATTTTGCCCGTTTGCTTCCTGAAATTATTGTGGCCCTATACCTTTTTGACTCCCTATACTGCTTGTTTTGCTGCTAAGTGCGAGGTTTTTTTTTTTCTTTAATTGAAAAACTTTTGTTATTCTCGGCTTTCTTATCCACTGTTGATCTAAGATAAAAAGGAAGAAGAGAGCTTGGCAGTTGTGTGACTAAAAGAATGTCCATTGCATATTTAGAGACCTTTGCCGGCAATATCTTTAACTGTTATTTTGTTTATTTCATTCTTTTATTTTATTAAGAGTTCACCACTTACAATCCCTTGAACTTTCTGACTCTGTAAATGTGGGCACAGTCCTGTATTCAATTTTAATTCTCCTTCCTTTTCTTCAAGTTACTGATATCTAGCTACTTCTAGTGTTTTCCAACTCGTGCCTTTACAATATATCTTTATACTGTGGGTCTACTTAGAAAATGGTTTCTCAGACTTCTTTTGGCCCTTTTTGAGAAACTGGTATCTCTGACTTTTGGTTTACATTTATTGATGGATATATGCAGCATAATATTTGTTTGAGTTGAGGAAACGTCATTTTATAACAGTCATTTCTTATCCGATAAATGAGGAACTAAAAAATGTATTTCCATAGAATGTTCCTGAAGTTCTGAAGCTTGGAATGATTAAAAAATGTTCAAAAGCTATAAAGCATATTTGCTCAGAGCAACGTTAAAAGTTTAATTTGATGCACATATTGTAGAAAAAAAAAGATATCCATTCTATTTCACATAAAAGACTTAATATCTCATAGACACATAAATATAAGTTTTGACCTAAACTTCCTCCTACAAATATGGTAACACAATATTCACAATGAAGAGAAACAATTCCCTAATCTAATATAGAAATTCCCTATTCAGCTAATGCCAACACCCTCCCTCAAGTGGGTGAAAAAATGTCTTTGATACCCAACTTGACAAGTGAGCAATGAAAATCTCTACTTGACACAGCCTTTGTCAGTATATCCACTAACTGATCTACGGACTTGACAAATGGTAACTGGATCACTTTTCCATCCAAATTCCCTTTAATGAAGTGTTTGTCAATCTTCACATGTTTGGTTCTATCATGGGAATTGGATTATGAGCAAAACAATTTGATTTTTTGCTGCTTTATTATCACAAAACAATTTGATTTTTGAACCTGGTGGATACCCGAGCTTGGTTAGCAGCTTTCGAAGCCATAAAAATTCACACAACCCTTGTGCTACACCTCTGAATTCAGCTACTGAACAAGATCGAGCTACAACCTTTTATTTCTTGCTTCTCCATGTAACGAGGTTGACTCCCACAAATGTAAGGTACCCTGATGTAGACCTCCTTTCTGTCACACTTCTAGCCCAATCTGCATCTGTGTAACCCTCTACTTCAAGGTGGCTATTCTTTGCAAATAGCAACCCTTTTCCCGGGGCTGACTTCAAATATCGAATGATGTGCTACAAAGCACTCATATGATCCTCACTAGGTTCATGCATGAACTGGCTCACCATACTTACAATATCAGGACATGTATGTGATAAATAAATCAATCGGCCTTCTAACCTTTGGTATTTCTCTTTATTAGTAGGCGCCTGATCAGGGTACTCTCTAAGCTTACAGTTTTGCACCATAGGAGTGTCTGCAGGCTTGCAATTTAGCATTCCCACTTTGCTTAAAAGATCAAGAACATACTTCCGTTGAAATAAAAAAATCCCTTCCTTCAACTTAGCAACCTCGATTCCTAGGAAATATTTCAGACCTTCCAAGTTCTTCATCTCAAACTCCCTAGATAACAATTCCTGCAATTTCATAATCTCTGCACTATCATTGCCTATAATAATCATGTCATCTACATATATGATAAGAGCTGCATCCTTCCTTGAGCACCTTTTGAAGAACAAAGTATGATCTGAATTAGTTTGGGAGTATCCATACCTTCTCATAATTGAAGCGACCAAACCATGCATGCGGGGATTGCTTCAAACCATATAGTGATCTTTCTAGCTTACACACCCTGTTCAACAAATCTGCGCATTTGTATCCAGGTGGAAGCTCTATATAGATCTCCTCCTCTAAATCTCCATGAATAAATGCATTCTTCACATCAAATTGATGTATAGGCCAACCTAGTTTGCAGCCAGAGATAACAACACTCTTATAGTGTCTAACTTCGCAACAGGAGAGAACGTTTCCTGATAATCCACCCCATAAGTCTATGTGTAAACTTTAGCTACCAGTTGCACCTTATACCTCTCAATTGCACCTTCTGCCTTATGTTTGACTGTAAACACCCATCTACATCCAACTAGCTTTTTCTCCTTTGGTAGTTCCACAAGTTTCCGAGTTTGATTTTTCTCCAATGCCTCCATGGCTAGAAGCTATTTCGGATTCTTCATGGCTTCTTCAACTCTGTTTGGAACTTGAACTGAAGAAACTGTGGACATGAAGGCTTGTAGTGGTGTGGACAACCTTTTGGTAGACACATAATCTGCAATAGGCTATCGAGACCGGCGGTCCTCTATATCCGGAGAATATCGGTTGGGTGGTCTACCCCTCTTATGCCTATCGGGTAGCTTAAGCACATCAGTATCTTCAAATCAAGTATGGTAGAAGTACTTACCTCAGGTACATTCTCAGGAGCTTGGAGTGGTACTAAGGAGGGTGAAGAGGGTGAAGATAAGGAGGGCTGTTGCAGTTGTGCGACCTCGACCTCGACCTCTCATGTACATTCTTAGGAGCACCATGAGGCAGTAGCTCAACATCTTTAGCCTCAGAATCACGCTATTCGCACCCATCAGTCCCTCCTGTAGTCCCAACGTCCCACCAATGCTTAGTTCTACATCTAGTCTCCCCCTGAACAGGACATTGCGGGAAAGGAAAATAGGACATCATCTCGTTAAATGTCACATCCATGGTGACATACATGCGCCTCCCGGCAAGATCATAGCACCGATATCCTTTCTGAGAAGGTCCATAACCAAGAAACACACACTTGACTGCACAAGGGTCAAGTTTGGTCTGCTGATTTTTGTGAAGATGGACATATGCGACATACCCAAACATTGATGGATATCCAAGGACACTACTTAATAAGGCCATGAACAAGACTTGTATTTCATATACAAGTATAATATCTTGAGTAGGACAATGAAGACATTGATGGAATTTGTCCGAAACAAGGAAGACCGGATCGACTTCAAAGCCACTCTCGAAAGGAGTAAACTTGGAAATGAAATGGAAGATTTGAAGCTTTGAAATGCGAGTTCAATCCAAGACTTTGAGGAAGATACAACGATGCATTCTGGGGAAGAGTAACGTTTGAAGATCAAGGGAGGACAACTAGATGATGAAGCCATGTTCCATGAAGTTAGCTTGAAGATGAAGGCTAATTTGAAGCCAAGACAAAGCATGGAACAAAGAGGAAGCGGAGAAGAATTTTGCTGGCACAATAGAGGCAATCTGATGCTTGATCCATCACATCCGGCACTGGATCAAGTGAAGACAAATTGGAGTGCAATCCAGAAGAAATTCAGGGCTGCATCCGGTGTACCATTCGACGTCAGACACTGTAGTAATTCACATATTGTAGCAGCTCCGTCACTGTAGCAACCCATGAACAACATCGAGTTTTCCCAAAACTCTGGGTTCTTGGTCTCATTTTTTTCAGCTTTTCTCTTTGTATTTTGTAGCCCTTTTCACGCAGCCTTTGTTAAGTTTGTTTTGGGTTTTTAGTAGCATATAAAGGCTCATGTTTTCTGCCATAGGAAATACAACTTTGAGAGGAAAAATAGAAAGTTCTTGGAGCTTCTTCCAAACCAAGATCATTTGATCTTTTGAGAGTGTCTAGAACGTCTAGATTAGGGTTCTTAGTCATTTCTCTCGGGCTCTCAATCACTTTGGGTGAGGTGTTAAGTTGTCTTAGCAAATTAAGAGGTTGGTTGTTGTAGTGCTTTAATCTACAAAGGTCTTCCTAATCTCCCAAAACTTACCTTTGATGAGTCCTTTACTTTATACTAATTTGATTTGATTGTTGTGTGTGAAATTAACCCTTCAACTTACAAGAAAATCATATCATCTTTTGGTATCAGAGCCTGGTTATCATCAAAGGTTTGACTATTTTATTTGCTTTCTTTGTTTTAAGTGTTAAAGATCATATTTTTCTTCTTTAAAAATCATATGATCTTATATGTTTTTGTTGTTTTGTTCCTTTTACATCTATCATAGTATTCTGTTGTGAATCATTGTGTTTGTTGAGTTGTTCATCTATATCTACAAAAAAGAAAAGGAAAAGAAGAAGAACATTGTTCTTGAAAGACAAAAAAAAAAAAAAAAACAGCGCAAAAATTCGGTTGTGCCAAATTGGGAATTGTGGGATTTCTTGTTTATTGATTGAGTTGAAGTTGAATTCGCCTATTGTCTATCAACTTTGAAATCAAGGCATTTGGAATAGTTGAAGTCATTGATAAATTGGTTCACAATTTCATTGCCTTCTAGGTGTTTGTTATAATGCCTAATTGATAATTTCTTTGGATTCCAAGTGAATTAATCTTGTATTGAGTTGGTTGACTTTGATTCTTTGAAACTCTAATTTCTTGTCTCTCATTTGAATACCTACAATTAATCAACTAAGTGATTGCGTGGATCAATTTGGTGCTTTTGAATAAGTGATTTGCCCACTGCTCTTGAGGGTTGATTAAGAACTAGAGTGGAAAAAGGCTTTAGGAGCGAGATCAATAGGGAGAAAAGAAAAAGCCAATTGAAAGAGCGATACACGAGTGAAACATGAGGACAAGTGTTATCCTATTTTCTTGATTGTGCTTGAATTCTATTATGACATAAGGAATTTGACCATCTTCCCAAGAATCAAATATGGGAGATAACAATGCATGTCTATGCACCATCTTGGAAAGAGTGGAGCAAATGACAAGTGAGATCTCCAACCACATGAATGAAATAAGAAAGGACGTCTACTCAAGATTTGACAACTTTGAAAAAAGGGTAGATAAGCTCAAATCTTAAACTTCTAGATGACATATGCAACAAGAAGGAAGGGGTGATGAATATCAACCTAGCTCTTCTAGAGAGTATGTGCAATATCAAGGGAGTCTACCAAAATGGAGAAATAAGCAAATGGAGGATATTGTGAAGGCTATTGTGACCATGAAGCTAAAAGAAGTCCAAGGGGGACAAGAAGAGATGAAAATTCTTATTTACTACAATGAACATGGTGAGCCATTGAGACATAGAAGGCATATGAGAAATGAAAGACCACCAAAAAGGGAGGATGAAATACAAGTGTCCAATGGAAGGGGCTCATATGGGAGATCTTATGAGAGTTCACATCATGTCATCTCTTCATCCTGCGCTGCAATCCAGAAGAAATCCGGAGCTGCATCCGGCAATGAGCACTGTAGCAACTCGGATACTGTAGCAGCTCGGTCACCATGAACAACACCAATTTTTCCCAAAACTCTGCTTGTTTGGTCCCCTTTTTTTTCAGCTTTTCTCTTTGTATTTTGCAGCCCTTTTCACCCATCCTTTGTTAAGTTTGTTTTGGGTTTCTAGTAGCATATAAAGGCTCATGTTTTCAGCCATAGGAAACACAACTTTGTGAGAAAAATAGAAAGGTCTTGGAGCTTCTTCCAAACTAAGATCATTTGATCTTTTGAGAGTGTCTAGAACTTCTAGATTAGGGTTCTTAGTCATTTCTCTTGGGACTCTCAATCACTTTGGGTGAGGTGTTGAGTTGTGTTAGCAAATCAAGAGGTTGGTTGTTGTAGTGGTTTAACCTACAAAGGTCTTCCTAATCTCCCAAAACTTACCTTTGATGAGTCCTTTACTTTATATTGATTTGATTTGATTATTGTGTGAAATTAACCCTTCAACCTACAAGAAAATCACATCAAACACCTTTGGAGGCAATGTAAAAATCAAAGGAAGAGACACATGTTCGGCAAGTGCTCTAGTAGTTTCAAGAAAATAAGCAGCTGTGACTACATGTCCGGCATGCGATTCAACAAATAAGTAGCTATGACTATAGCAGAATCCCAAAAACGATGGGGAACATGGCCACCCTCCAACAGTGCTCTCGCGGTTTCGAGAAAATGGCAATTCTTGCACTCAGCAACACCATTGTGCTAAGCAGTCTGAGGGCAATAAGTTTCATGTAACATACCATGTTCCTCAAAATAAGCAGCAAGAGTTTTACTCAAGTATTCGCCACCATTATCAAACCAGAGAACCTGAAGTTTGGCCCCAAACTGAGTCTGAATCATACGGTGGAAAGTCCGAAAGATAGCTTCAGCCTCGTTCTTATGTTTCATCAAATATTACCAAGTCATACGTGTGCAATCGACAACAAAGATGATAAACCATCGAAACTCGGATACAATAGTAATGGGAGATGCACCCCCATACATTAGAATGAATTGAGGAAAATGGAGTAGAATTGATATTCAAACCGGGAGGAAACAAGGTGCGATGGCTCTTTGCCAATAGACATGTATCGCATTGAAAACTAGAATTCGATAAACTGTGAAATAACTTGGGAAACAAATGTCATAAATACCCAAAGGATGGGTGACCTAAACGACGGTGCCATAACCAAAGTTCCTTCTCTTGAGCTAGCTGTCCATGAGAATGATAGGTCTATCCAGTGTGAGCCTGGTTTCTTCTTCTTGTTTTGAAAATCATCCCACCAGTCCGGATAACTATGCAGTTTAAAGCAAGATTCTGTTGTATGTTTAGGATTCCCACAGTAAGAGCACCCTTCAGATTGAATTGGCATACTAGGTCTTGGACGAGCTCTTGGGGCAGAAGGCACTAACTGGAGGCAAGGATCACCCTTGCCTCGCTGTGACACCATGGCGGAATCGGAGGTGACCTCGACGGGGGTGGAGAGCATGACAGATTGATGCATATCTTCTCGCCTCACCAGTGCATAAGCTTGCTCAATAGTGGGGAATGGATCCGTTTAGAACATCAACACAAACATTATCCAGGCGGTCATTGAGATTGTCCAAAAAGATATAAACTCGATCTTCATGGACATTGGCATTGTACCTCAAAATGTCGACCTGACATTGCATAGGATTAGGACGTCAAAAATCAATCTCACGTCAAAGCCCTTGAAGATCGTTGTAATATTTCTCGATGGGTCCACCACCTTG
This sequence comes from Parsonsia alboflavescens, assembly GCA_028571225.1. Taxonomy (NCBI): domain Eukaryota; kingdom Viridiplantae; phylum Streptophyta; class Magnoliopsida; order Gentianales; family Apocynaceae; genus Parsonsia; species Parsonsia alboflavescens. The sequence continues at coordinate 1,155 of JAOXNR010040411.1, read as the reverse complement.
CTTCAATCGAGAAACCTGCCTCTGAAGATCATAGATTTGGGGGGTGTCGGATCCATCAAGAAAGGTTGTTGCCACAACATCTCATACGGCTTTTTCGGAAACCGAATAGAGTTTGGGATCAAGGCTGGTTCCATAGAATTGATAAGCCAACCTTTCACTGTAGAATCATTGGTCTTCCATTGTCTAGAAAAAGGATCAGTGGGGGGGGGGGGGGCTCAGGAAAACCACCATTCAAATACCCCAATTTGTCTTTGCCTGAGACAAACATCTCAACAAATTGGACCATACGCCATAATTTTTGCCATCAAGCTTGACAGCAATCGGTGCAGCAGAAGATTCAATGTGTGGTGGCGCGGCCTACTGGGTCAAGAGCTGCTTCATCGCAGCAGTCAGGTCTGCCAGAAGGGCTGTAGCAAAGGAAGGTATTTGCATCCGCTTGGTCAGCTGCGATGATCCGCTGATTCTCAGCCATGAGATCAAGTTCGTAGAAGCAGGCTGATTATCCTACCTTTTCATTTGTCCGAAAGGCTTCACAAATATTTGGACACGAAGAAACACATAATGGTTTTTTGTCAAAAAGTGGTTTTGTGGGATTAGTTTCCGTGTTTAGAGTAGAATTCGTATAATGGATTTGTGAGCTTAGCTTCTGTAATTCCTGTCTTTCATTTCCTTATGGAATGCTGAAATGTATTCTGAGCCTCAAATGGCAGAAAATTGCTGGAATCCGAAGATTTGGAAGATCAAAAATAACAAAATCATATAATAATTCCTTCGAGGCCAGATTTTATTGATTTCTCACATTCTCATCAAAGATATATACACTAAATGAACTTAATGTATTATTGTTCTGTTGTGCCGGTATTGTTGCTCTGATGTTTGACATGGGAACCCATTTGGAGTTGCAAACGCTTGATGAACTTGAAATTGTTGGAGATAACCAAGTTGGAATTGCAAGAATCTATGGTGAGTTTGGTAGACCCTGAATTTTGAATTGAGATTGATGGACTGATAATTTTGAGGTTTCATATATGTGATTTTAAAAGGATGGTTCAATTATTTGACTGAAATGGCTTTTTTGAACTTCTTTCATTTCTACTTGGACCTTTCTGATATGTGTATGTTGAGCTTATAACAGAACTTATAGATACAAGATAG
>JAOXNR010040400.1:5957-20131 GCA_028571225.1 Parsonsia alboflavescens | reverse complement strand
TCTCACCTCCCCAGTTGTTTATCATAATTTTTCCACCCAATTTCATCACCTGCAGAAGAAGAAGAAGAAATATGGCCGAGTAAAAAAATAAAAAAAACATGTGGTGGAATAAATGAAAATATTGCAAACTAGTAAGAATATGAAAATCGATTACAAATTATGAATCATCTCAACACCAACATCGCCTTCAAAAACATTCACACTCTCATGGGAGACGCTTACATTAACATTTACAAGCACTCCCTCTTCAACTGTCACCTCCAATGTTTGTCTAGAAACTCGAGACTCTTGGGTAGATCTCCTCATATGTGGGTGCCCTTCTTGAGCATGATCATACGACAATGGAACCTTTACTTCGGATGGTGTTGCTTCTGTAATCGCATTTAGACAAGTTTGACGATTGTGTAATTTTCTTTTGCATATCTTGCAAGTTCTCCTCCGTCGAAATTGTTCACTTCGAGATAGGGACCGACCTTCTTGTGGTCTTCCTACCCCCTTTCTAGCGAACGATGCATTTATAACCACATCTTCCAAACCTGTAATTCTATCCAAAGTTGAAGACAACGGAACAGGTTGTATCCAAGGTACATATGCCTTCCTCAATATTTTCGTGTCAAATGAATTTCCACGACACAGAGAATAGTAGTGAGCCCCAATGTAACTATAACGAATTAGAGATGAGAGAAAACAGATTGGGATTATGATTTTAAATCTATTTTTGAAACAATAGAAACAGTTCAAAAGGTCAAACCTATCGGCCGTCTAGAACGTTAGTTTAAATTATGCGAAGGTTTTTCAATACCTAGCAACAGCAATGACATATTTACATGGAATTCCTTCTATATCCCATCTTCGACATCCACACATCCTCCGAATCATATCCACAACAGCATTTGCTTCTCGTGGGGGATTACAGACTACATACTCCTCCTTAGCTCGAATAGATGTAGTACGTAGCCTTTGTTGGTCAACCAAAACAGCTTCCTCCTTAATCCGCTCCACAGCATGTTTGGTAATAATAGCAGACATTGCAATGGCTGCTTCTCGGCATTTATTGAACCAACTTTGACTCATACCCCTATAAAACTCATGAGCGGATGTAATCGGCAATTTTTGAGCTTTCTTGATCTCTTCATTAAAGGACTCCACGAGATTGCTCGTCATTTGGTTGTATCGATTCTTCGGACAGTAAGCACGTGCCCAACCCAATTGCCCTACCTCAACATCTAACTACCGATGAAACCCGGGATGTATACGTTCAATCTCCCTAAAGTGATGGTCGCATTTGTCCTTATTAGAGGCATATGCAGCACTTTTGAAATCGTTTAAATATGAGGATCTCTGCACTTTGTCTTCAAGTTTTCCTTCAAATGTCATAAACAAAAAGCATGTGGAATCTCGAGATACACTTTTCTCACCATGTATAGTATGCCTTTGTGTTGATCGGATACAATTACCAAATCATCGGGGGATCTGTATGCAGTTCTTAGTCTTCTTAAGAACCACTCCTATGAATCATTGCCCTCCTCTTCACCGAATCCAAATGCAAGTGGAAAAGTTTGTTCATTTCCATCCGCACACAAAGTTGCGTAAATTTTGCCCTCTTGTGCATTTTTCAAGTGTGTTGCACCTAGGACAATGACAGGTCTCATGTACTTGAAACCCTCGATCGAAGGACCAAGTGCACAAAATGACCTCACAAAATGCTCCCCCGGCAATGCTACAGTGGTTACTGAGCCGGGCATTGTACGCTTCAAGAGGTAGAAGTATGTTAGAAGTTGTTTTGGTGAGTCCTTTGGAGTTCTATAAGCAACTTCCATTGCACGCTGCAAAGATCTCTATGCTTTGGTGTATCCTAGCTTCACACCATAATTCTCCCCATGTCTTAAATCACATTTTTGGGGGTGTGATTTGCATCGATGATTTTACTAGCGTACAAACAACCAATTGTTGATGTACTTACATCTCTGTTTTGGCTTTGTTCTACGGTTTGAATACAAGTGTGATTCGGGACAAATTTGTGAATCACCCATATCTGGCATCCGACTCTATACTAATCTTTTTTATTCTTGCATCGCGCCTCGAATCGTGCCTTATTCGTACGTACCACGAGGTAGGAAAACCTCGAGCGAATATTGACTAACTGCTATCATTAATTCATCCTTACTGTTAAAAATTGAATCCTTCCATATCTCACCCACAAGTGGAATGGTTTCATCTTCAGAATAATGCACCTTTGGTTCATTACCTCAGTCCATGTTCGTGAATTGAGTAGAAGGTCTGGTATAAACTGCTGAAAGGGAAACTATGTGTCTAACCCCATTGTCGAAGTTCACGGGGACATCATTATCGACATCGTGGATATATTCTTCTTCGTAATGATCATCACCATAATCATTAGAGTTAGCATTGATGTGAATATTTCCAGATGGCCCAAGTTCATCGTTTACAGGTGGGAATGTCCCATCCGGATTCATTTTGTAAGCATTAACAAAATCATCCATTACAGGATAACCACCATACTAATGTAATCTTTCAATTTTGTTATCGATCACCATTTTAGGATCAACTTCTAGCATAAGAAACATGATCCTGTATGTATCTTCAATTTCCAATAATTTAGTACCTTCATCAGATAATTTAGATGCAAATGAGATTTGTACATCAAATTGGTTTAAACCAATCTTCATGCAGCTTGCCATAGTTATTCTAAAATTTTCATAACTAATGTTGTTAGGTACGACTACCGGATGCGTCCTTTCCACTTAGAGATCCATCGTGAAGAAAAATTTTCATTAAGCCCATTTTTACAAGAATCTAAAGAAAAATATATTCAGCATGGATAATGTAAAACCAATAATAGAACAAAGGGGAGAAAAATCTTGATTAAAAAACAAAGCAGAGAAAAAAGGGTCTATATAGTTTTTGAAAGAAGAAAAAGGACTGGAAAAAAATGTTTGAAGGTTGAGGTGATCATATGGAAGGTCGATATATTCCATTCGAAGGTCTAATTGACCTTATGGATGGTCTATTGAACTTTTTTTTTAATAAAACTGAAGGTCAATTACATCATTTGAAGGTCGATATAATTCTTAGAAGGTTGAAAGGATCAATTGGAAGGTCGATTGAACTAACAAAAAAAATTGGGCTTAAAGGTCGACTTATATTACTGAAGGTCGGATAGACATTTAGAAGGTCGAATAGAACTCCCGAAGGTCGGCCATTACTTCAAACACTCAACACAAACAACTCTTTTTTTTTCTTTCCTTTCTTACACCAAACAAACACCACAAAACATTAAACTAGAAAAACCCAACGGAACTTAGGAATCAAAACACAACCATCAAACACCAAAAAAAAAAAGAAAAAGAAAAAAAGAACCACTTATTTTGAAAGACGAGATGCGAGCTTGATCCTATGAAGAAAATAACTAACTCCTCTTTAAAACCCAAGCGTCGACTTTTTTTTTTCTCCCAACAAGGAGAATGAATTCCTTTAAGTTCAACTTTCAACAGGAAACTTCATCAATATGGTCTTCAATTCGGTTTACAGTAGTTGCAGAGGTAGTTGGGCAGATGGGCTGTTCTGAATGTTGAGGGCAATATAGTAACTACATGATAAAAGTGAATAAAGATTAATTTAGGTTTTTTTTTTTTTAAAGGAAAAAGTCAAAATGGGTATAGATTGAAAAGTTGGTTTTAAAGTTAGATAAATTATGAAATGTTATGTAAATTTGGATAATATTGAAATCTTTCCCCTCAAATTTTGTAGATGTGAAAACGCCTCCAATTTCTACCAAAATAAGCACAATCAATTAGATCAATGAGAAAATTGGATAGAAAATATATGGTGGGCTGGACTTGCAATCCCCAGAATTAAAAGTTAATACTTGTAGTGGGCTACCTGAATTTTGATTCACAAACCTTTGTTGGTCCAAAAGTATTGGTTCTATAAATTGGCCTTAGTTTATTTCTTACTTTGGGCTTTCAGGCTTATTTTTAGCCTGACCGGAGTGTGTGTTGGCCTGTGTTTATTTCTGGACACCATCACTTCGGAAATTTCAAACATTATTTTTTAAAGAAAGCCGGGTTGCGTCTGGGTGAGTTCCTACCAATTTATTAAAATAGGGCTGTTTTCACATTTACTCAATTTGAAGGGAAGGATTTAAATATTATCTAAATTTGTGTAATATTTTATAATTTATCTAACTCTAAAATTAACTTTTCACTTTATATCCATTTTGACTTTTTAGTTAAAATAAAAAAACAAAACTAACATTTATTCACTTTTATCATGTAGTTACTATATTGTTCTCAATATTCAAAACAGTCCAACTACCCCTACAACTTCTGTAAACGGAATTGAAGACCATATTGATGAAGTTTCCTTATTGAAAGTTGAAATTGAAGGAACTCATTCTCCCTGTTGAAGAAAAAAAAAAGTCGACATTTGGTTTAGGAGAGTAGTTATTATATTACCCTCAACATTCATAATAGCCTAACTACCATTGCACTATTATAAAACTGAATTGAAGACCCACAACTACTGCATCAGTGATGAAGTTTCCTCGTTGAAAGTTGAACTTGAAAGGAACTCATTCTCCCTGTTGAAAAAAAAAAAAAAACAGTCGGTAGTTGTGTCTGAGTTTGGGAGAGGAGTTGGTTTTTTTCACAAGATCAAGCTAGCGTCTTTAAGTATTAGGGGCTGAGTTCTGTTTGTTTTTCTTTTTTGCTATTATGGTGTTTGATGGTTGTGTTTTCATTCGTAATTCTTGCTGGATTTTTATGGTCATCCGTTTTATGTTGTTTGTTTGGTATAAGGAAGGAAAGAAAGAAAGAAATGAGAGGTTTAAGTGTTTGAAGTATCGGCCGACCTTGGGGAAGTATAGCTGACCTTCGGGATGTATATTCGACCTTTGGTAGTATTAAACGACCTTGGGTAGTTTAGGCAGACCTTCAAGCCCAATTTTTTTTTTATGTCTGGCCAACCTTCGGCAAGTATAAAAGACCTTCGGATGTATATAATGACCTTTGGAAGTAGAGGCCGACCTTCAAGAGTAGTTTTTTGTTTTTGGATCGACTGACCTTCCAGTTGAAAATTTTGGCCTTCTAAAGGATGAAATCGACCTTCAGTATCTTTTTTTTTTAAAAAAAATTCAATAGACCATCCAAGAGCTCAATTTTTTTGTATTGATTATATCAACCTTCCATATGGTCATCTCCACCTTCTAGCATTTTTTTCCGGTCTTTTTTTTTTCGTAAAAAAAACTTTATAGACCCTTTTATTCTCTGGTTTTTTTTTAAAATCAAGATATTTCTCTCCTTTTCTTTCTAGTATTACTTGTACATTTTCCTGAATATATTTTTCTTTGGATTCGTGCATACTTGGCTTTAAGCAGAATTATTCTTCACAATGGTTCTCTAAGTGGAAGGGCGCGTCCGGTAATCATACCAAATGATAACAGTTATGAAGATTTTAGGAGAACTATGGCAAGCTGCATGAAGATTGATTTAAACCTATTCGATGTAGAAATCTCATTTGCATCCACATTATCCAATGGAGGTACCAAATTATTGGAAATTGAAGATACATATGGGGTTGTGTTTTTGATGGGGGAAGCTAATCCTAAAATGGTGGTCATTAACAAAATTGAAAGATTACATCAGTGTGGTGGTGAACATTTACAGTGGATGATTTTGTTAATGCATACGGAAGCAATCCGAATGGAACAGTCCAACCTGTAAACGATGAACTTGGGCCATCTGAAAATATTTGCAGTGTTGATGATGAAGATGATGATTATGAAGAAGAATATATCCGCTGTAATGATGATGATGTCCCCGTGAACTTCGACTAAGAAAATTTAGGTAAATATTATCTATTACTAAGAAAGAAGTATTACAAAGACGAATGTTGTGGGGAAGTTATTGAAAATTCTACAATACCCGAGTCATCTCGAGGTTACTATTTTCCTCATTTAAACAAAAAGAATTTAAGTTGGTTGAACTTAAAACTATATTGATAAAGCGAGGGGAGGAACTAACGAAAGAGTATAGTTCCAAGGAGGCATCGTAAATGTGGAAATGATAGAAGATTTGATGAGGCAAGAAAAAGAAAACTTGGAACTAAAGACGATAAGGTTGAAGGAGCTGCCTTTAGTCCCCAACCTTTCCATCTTTGGATCCGAGTTTTTTTTTTCTTGCCTCATCAAATCTTCTTTCGTTTCCACATTTACGATGCCTCCTTGGAGTTGTACTCTTTCTTTTGTTCTTCCTCTCGCTTTATCAATATGGTTTCAAGTTCAACCAATTTAAATTCTTTTTGTTTAAATGAGGAAAATAGTAACCTCGGGAAGGCTCAGGTATTGTCGAATTTTCAGTTACTTCCCCCTCAACGTCCATACAACCCATTTCCAATGAAGAACCACATCTCGTCTGGTCGGACACTCTTCAGAATGACCTTTCGTCTCGGATAGTGTTCAAACTGGTCTCTACAGTAAAGAAACAAAGGAAACAGATGATCAAAAAATTTTCATATAGCTAAACTCATTTTTTCTTCTAGGTTGAATTGGTGGAAGGTCGAAATGATTCCACCGAAGGTTGAGATAATCATACTGAGGGTTGGTATTATGGCTTGAAGGCCAGTTTTAGCATCTAAAGGTCGAAGAAAGACTTGGCCAACTTTTGAACTTTGCAAGTCTTCCTTCGACCTTCTACCTTCAAACCTTAATAACGACCTTTAGTATATCCTCCCGACCTTCCATCAATTTAACCTAGAAATTCTAATTCCCCAAACCAAAAGTTTCAATATCATTTTGCATACAAAGTCTCAACATTTCATAAATCATAAGAAAAACCGGTAAAAAAAAAAAAAAACCTCAAAAAAAATACAAAAAAAAACTAGCAAATTGTTGTTGTTCAATTGAAAAAAAAAACCCAGTTCAATGCACACCACCATCGTCATCTCATAAATTTCTAATTAACACTATCACTTCAAAAGCAAAGAAATTATGACTTCCATTTGAATGGAAAAAAAACAAAGAAATTAAACATAGAAAAGAAAAAGAAGAAATCTTACGTATAGTCTGTCGGACACAGTGACGGTGACAGTGGAGTTAAAGAAGATAACACCCAAAGAAGTATGCATGGCCAGGATTCTCAAACCCAAAGAATACGAAGATGACGGTGGAGTTGGCAGTGCTGAGTTTTGGTTTGTTTGAGGGATGGGTGGCAATTCCGAAAATAAGGAAGGAACTTGATCGTTCGACTACCACCACTGCATGCATGAGTATCTTTTTAATTGGCCAAGTCATTGCATCGACCTTCGAAATTTTATGCCTAAGGTCTCTGAAGGTCGGAGAAAGACTTTTAAGCGATGAAATTGGCTAAATCCTTGCATTGACCTTCAGATGATAATACCGACTTTCAAAATTGAATGCCTAAGGTCGGTATTATCCTCTGAAGGTGGAAGAAAGACTTTTAAGAGGTGAAATTGGCCAAGTCCTAGCATCGACTTTCGAATGATAATACCGACCTTAGGATCATTATACCGACCTTCGTAATACAATTTCGACCTTCCACCATTGCAAACTGCCAAAAAGCTTTTTTGCCATATCCAAACTCAGATCTTATCTCCCTAATTGTTTATGTAGCTATTTTGCATTCGAGGAACGTCACTGTCATTGTCAAACTTGATTCTGACGCAGGTCACCATCAAAGTTCAAACCTTCATGACTTGTACTTTTTTTTCATATGATTTAATCATCACTCATATTTTTTTCATATTATTTTTAATTACACAATATGAAATAAAACAAGTAATATTATTTCATTTTCATTTACATGATTTATATGTTGGTCAAAATAGAATATACCCATTTCAACTTGGGTGTATTTGGAATTTTCGATATAAATACCATCACTACCTAACAACAAAGATTAAAGGTAATATCTTTCTTACATGCTTCGAAAGAACAAAATAAAAAAAATCGATGGTATAAATATTGAACATGGGAAAGAAAATCGGGGTAACCAGCCTCCAATGAAGAACCACATCTCGTCAGGTCGGGCACCTTTCAAAATGACCTCCCTTCCCGAATCGTGTCAAAGTTGAAAGGTATGCTAGGTGTGAATTCATATAGTTAAACGTGCTTTTTCCTAGACACAAGTGGTCGACCTCTTAGATGTTTTTTTGATTAGAGAATTCTTTATTTTGAGTGTGGAATGTAACACAATAAGTGTTTATCTAAAACCATGAAGACTGTCACGGATCCATGTTTAATTTGTGCATGTGCACAAATGGATCCTTCAGTGCTCTGAATTCTTCTACTGCATCATCGGTATTCTTACCGATCAATCTCGTCAAAGAAGCCCCTATTTATTTTGCAAGATTGCTTTCCCTTTTAGTATCAGAATTGCTCGTCTCGAGAGAGGTGTTCTTGGCAAATTCGGATTTCTAAGGCATAAAATATTGTATAACTCATCGATATCAGAATCGGATGTGTCAGATGGGATTATCTTCCAGCCTGCCTGAACCTTTGTCAAACTCTCATCAGTAGGCTGTTCTGGTTGCGCGGTATGTGAAACTCATCTAGGATCAAAATGCCACACATCCGAAGGAGACCCTAGGATGCCTGACATTCTGATCTTGGATAAAGGTCACACACTGCGCATATTAGAACAACCTATTGATGAGGTTTTGACAAAGGTTCAGACAGGCAGGAAGATAATCCTATCTGGGCACATTCGATTCTGATATCGATGAGTTATTAAGTGAAAGCTAAATTGAATTAATGGAATGCATGTAAATACCTTTGTGATGCCCCTGAAGAGCAGAAAGGGTCCAAGCGTGAAGTGAACCTCCTGTGTAAGAACATAAGATGCAGCACGGGAGTAAAAACATCTGGAATATTGAGGTAGCTCTAACATGTGTCCGAATGGACCCCTCCTAACTCGCTCCTCTACCCCATGGAGCTTGACCAAGTTAAGTACTTCTGTTATCCATGAATTCTTGCAATGACAACTTGCAGTCTTACCAGGATGAATAACACGGCTATGCCGGTGAGTCCATCTTGCTCTAGCAATGTCCATCTCTCTGCAAATATATATATAAAAAATTAAATCCTAAACATAAATAAGTATAATAAATAAAATAGCCTCCAAACAATTTGTTATTTCATGGAAAGGTATTATTTAAATCTTAAACATAATATTTCATAGAAAAATATATAATAATTTATTATTTAAAACCATTGTATAAAACTTTACCTCGAATATTTTAATTTTAAAATAAATTATAGTTATAACTTATTATTATTATTTTTAGTTCATAGACATGTATATTCATCCTTTATCCTACCGAATATAAAGTACAATGTATTTTTATTTATAGAAAAAATAAAATAAGCCTTGACAATCATTATAAAATATTAAGTAATAAAGTACATTGAATAATTAAATTCAATCATACACTAACAGTATAAACTACATTGTATAATATTAATAATATCATTGGAAAGTACAGTGATAGTTTAATAACAATAATTTATATTCAACTTAAAGTAATATCATTTTTATTTAATTTCAAATTTAATAATATAAATTTTTATTTTAATTTAAAATTTTATAATAATTAATAATAATTTATTATAAAATAATAATAGGCCGACCTTCCATAGATTATCCAGAAATTCCATATATTATCTAGACCTTTAGATATTTTTAAATTAATAATAATGGAATAATATTAGTCCGACCTTCTATAAATTATCCCAACCTTCAATACATTTTACCTACCTTCCATACATTATACTGACCTTCAGTGATTTTTACAATAATAATATGAAATTATAATGGGGCGACCTTCCATAGTTTATACCGACCTTCAATACATTATCCCGACCTTCAATAATTTTTAAAATTTTATAATATTAATAATGAAATAATAATATACCGACCTTCCACATGTTATAACGACCTTCAATAGATTATAACGACCTTCCATATGTTATCCCAACCTTCAATACATTTTACCTACCTTCCATATATTATATTGACCTTCAGTGATTTTTACAATAATAATATGAAATTATGACGGGGCGACCTTCCATAGTTTATGCCGACCTTCAATACATTATCCCGACCTTCAATGATTTTTAAAATTTTATAATATTAATAATGAAATAATAATATGCCGACCTTCCATATGTTCTAACGACCTTCAATAGATTATACTGACCTTACATATATAATCCTGACCTTCCATTGTTTCAACCCAAAAAGTCTATTTCGCAGTCATTTATCTCACACATATACCTCCAAATAGGCTTAACTTGCCTCAATCATCAACAAAAAATTTTTTTTTTTTAAAAAGAAGACAAACAATCGAGGCATATGACAATTAACATTTCCAGTTCAAAAGCAAAAAACAAAAATGACAGAAATGACAATCACAGCACAATTATTTGTATAATCATGGAGGGGAACAATCATGACACAACCACATGCATAATCATGGAGGGCAAAAAAATTTTAAATGACGGAAAGGGAACTTATCTGTAGTGGGTGAAACCTTTTCTTTTTTGCAGCGGGTGTACCTTCTTCTGCTTCAATAACGGCAAGCTACTGGTGAACAAATTTCATGGCAAAAGGGGAGCCTGAACAAATGGGGAGCCTGAACAAATGGGTTGTGAGAGGAGATGGACGATTGGGTTTCGGTTGCGGAAAGGTCGTTTGAATGGGTTTGTGGAAGGTCGGGTGAATAAGAGAGCAACAAGCCCTTGGAATTCCTAGCGGATTTGGAGAAAGACGACTAAACAAGGGCAAATTGATTTTTTCCATTTGGTCAGCGGTTTCTTTTCTCAATTTGGATATACAGTGAAAATTGGACTATCCAAATGGATATAATTGAAATGTTTTGACAAAGCGGGTATAATTGAAACACCCGATTCAATGTTGGGTATTTTTTAAAGTTTCCACATTAAAATAGACCAAAAGATACAATTTGACGGGGATTGATATAATAAAGCTTGGTAACAAAATCAGTTTATACAACCGATGCAAAACTAAAATCTAATATGATGCAGAACAAAACGAGTGGTGATTGATTTGTCTTATATAATTTCCTGTGTGTTTAAATTTAGAGATTATTAAAAAGATTGAGTCTTATACTCCATTAATTATTTGAGGGGACTCATAAATGTTATTTTAAAATTCAATCTTAAATTTTTTTTTTTTTTAATGAAGCATATATGCATATTGGATCCACAAAAGGAACAGATAGAATTACATATAGAAAATTTTGAATCAAACAGAATTTTGTGGATGTTTTGAAAATTGCTGTATAAGCACTCCCATAAATAAAAAAGAAAGAATTAAATCTTGAAGTACTCTCATGGTCAAAGCTGGTGGGAATTAAGGAAAATAAGGTTTATTTTACTCTCTCTTCAAGAAACGGCTACCCACAAGAGCATTGAACTTGGCTCCGTCAATTGCTTTCCTGATGTTTAAAAATCAAAATGATCAATAATTATTACTTTGCGGGCAAGAAATTAATGTTAGAAAGAAAAAGAAAAATAATTCATCCATATAAGCAATGCTTCGTTTAGTGAATAGGAATGATTATTTAGGGAAGAAAAAGAATTGATAAATAAAACAAATATGGTACAGGAAACAATTGCGTGAGCTTAAAATACAATCTCTCGTACATTTTTTATTTATTTTTTTAAAAGTTTTAGACTTTTTTTTACTTTTGATTTTCATTTTTTTTATAAGAATTGAACTTAATCTTTAGAGTCCCTTCGGGGGACATCCAGTGGGTGTAATGGCGAGCATGTAGACCATAGGTATCGAGTTTGAATCCCACCAACACCCTCTGGATAAACGAAATGTCAATGTGTGTGCAAACTGGTCCAGATACTGCGAAAAAAAAAAAAACCTTAATCTTTAGAATTTGTTTTATTCTTAATCATTTTGAGATCAATAAGTTAAATAGTTGGTATAACCATGGAAGTTGTATATTTTTTCAATTTAATCATTCAATTTTCAAAAGTATCAATTTGATCACTCAACTTTGCATATTTGATAAATTGACTATTATAAGCTTAATCCTTTGAAAAATTTCACAAAATTAAATGACTAAATTGACAGAATTCACAAAGTTGAATGACTAAATTGTCAAATTCCACAAGATGAAATGGTTAAATTATTAAACATAAAGTTAAATGGTCAAAATGACAAATTTTGAAGAATGCTTGAATTGAAAAAAATTTGTACAACTTCATTCACATAGGTGATTCCACCCCCTTTTTATTCATTTATTCATAACATTTAAATGAATAATATTAATGACCCATTTATTATCGTGGCCGAATGTGAGCATGTGAGGATCATGATGATATCAAAATCTTGTCATTGTTCCAAGAAAAAGTCATTTACGACTTATTTTCTGGTGATACAGAAAATGTATGTTGGGAGAAGTCTCATTGAAAGTATCTAGACAATTGAAATAATAATGAGTCAAGAAAAATATGATTTATAATGAACCATTTAATATGAGTCATGAAAGATTTTCTTCTTTCGACACAAAATCTACATGTCGGCATAATTTTATCGATATGTCAACACTAATGTGTCGTAAAAAATAGAAAATTCCCAATACATAGAGTGTGTTGAGGAAAAAAAAAAGTTTTTTCGACACAAAATGATGTTGTCGTGAGAAGTTTATATTTTTGTCGAAGAAACATAACCTTTCTTGATGCAATTTATTGTGTCGTGAAAAACAAACTTTTATTGACATAATTTTAATGTCTCATCAAAATTATAACTTGTGAAGACTCGTATATGTGTTGGGAGATTATTTCTTTGTTTATATTATTATATTGTTCTAAATTTAGTTTTACTATTATATCATTTAAAAATATTTAAATTACGAATATGTTTTATATGAACTTTATATATCATCGAGCTTTATTTAAAATAAACTTTAAATATAAAGTATCTTAATATTTACATCAAAAGTAATGTAACATAACGGTTGAGGAGGTAAGTTTATAATGTAAGGTTGTAAGTTCGAATTTATTTAATGACAATAATAATTATTAAATTTTAAGCTAACGGGTAATGAAAGTGGATTGGAATGGGTTAGAGAAGTCGTAGGATGTGCCTAAAAAAATAAGGCCAAATAAAATTATTATTTTATTTATTTATTTTTACATATCGACTCATTGTGTCATGTTACGTTTTTTCTCATATTTGCTATTGTGTTGTAGTACATATTTATTTTATTGACTCATTATTTCGGGATATGTCAGACATTTCATAATACATCCGCATGTCGTCAAAGGAGGTATTTTTACGACACAAAACTTTTTGTGTCATCATAACTATTATGACGGTATTTATAACAACATCATCAGATGAGTCATCGAAAGTGTCGCAAAGTTTTTTTACGACTTGAAAGTGAGTTGAAAAAAAATCAAGACATGAGTTGTAATAGATTTTTTTTATTTAGTGCATCTTATAATAAATAATGTCTTGTTTTTTTTTTTTTCTCAGCAATATTTCTAGGAAAGTTTCTGTGACTTCCATTGTGATAGGCCAACTCATGGTACATTGTGGGAGATGGAAAGGCAAGTCACTTGTTTGTTGAGCCTTGAAAGATCAATTCGAAAGGGAAACGAAGTTCCTTTTGTTTTGCAATTTGCTTTAGGTCCAGCATTTTGTCCCGTAGCTATTGGAAACAGCACGAAAATGTGGATCCACTTAAGTGCACTAAAAAAGTCCCCTTTTCTCCATTTGAATGAATGAACAAAAATGGCCAAGAAACATGCATGTATGCACGTTAGCCCGGATTTAAACCTCTGTAAAGTATGAACTTCTTTATAAATATTTAAGGACGTGATCGAGCACTTTGAAGTGAATCTTTACATAACGATGAGTTCGATTCAATCTTATAACATACTAAAGAGTTATTCATTAAACCTTGAAAAGATTTTCAATATTTTAAACAGGAGTAAGACGAGTTGGAAAAACTCTACAGAGATGCAGCACAATTATTAATTAAATAGGAAGCTAATTAATGTTTTGTGTATGAGAATCTCCAGAGACAGATTTGATATGTTGTTGGGGTGGGCGGGGGAGGATAATATTTCACATGCAACGAGAGGAAGTGGAAAA
>JAOXNR010040359.1:0-20142 GCA_028571225.1 Parsonsia alboflavescens | reverse complement strand
ACACCTATTTAAATTATTCATACAAAGAGATAATATCACATTTATTCCTACTCATAAGAATAATATCTCTTAATAAATAATTAAGGACGTAGGAAGATAATAAATAAATAAAACACTTCATTTATTAATAAGATAATTACATGCTCTAGGGCATACTAATATAACACCTCTGTCATTATTTATAAATCATTAAATCTAACTTTTTTTTTTTTTTTGTCATTGTTGTTAGTTTATTAATTGTTTGGCTGTATTTTTCCCTTATTACTCATATCTAGGCTACCTTTCTTCCCAGAACTCTATTCTCAATTCATATCTCCCACAAAGGGCATTTATATATATATATATATATATATATATATATTTATATATATACATACATATACGGATTTGCTCTGGAGCGCGCCTTAATGCACGCTCTAACCATTATCGTAATGGAATTTTTGCTACAGTGCTCATGCAGCCAACCAAGCGGAGCAAAAATTCCGTTACGGTAACGATTGGAGCCCGCATTAAGGCGTGCTCCGCAGCTCACCTTAGCAAATCGGTATATATATAAATATATATATATATATATATTGATTTTCTTACTTTTTATAAAATGATGGTGGGTGACTTAAAAATAGTAACGAAAGGAGGAATTATTTTAGTTAAAATGGAGGATTGTAATTTTAACTTACTGTTAGTTTTATTACATGGTAAATTACCAATCATAACTATAAAATTTCCAAAATACCCCCAAATAACCTTGAATTAATTTTTGATCCACTCATAACCTCCAACTCTCAAACTCACCCACTTATACACTTCCGTCAACCGAAATCGTTAAGTCACCATTGGTTTGATCCATGTGCAACCCACGTAACATCTTTCAAGGAAAATTTTGTCCTCCAATTACTACATGCAAATCTCTTAAAAAATTTTCTTTCTCAAATCTTTCATCTTCATCTTTATTCTACAAATCCAAATTTAGATCTATGTAAATTCACTATTAAATCTCCAAATCTTTCAAAAATCTCATATCCTCTTCTTTCTTCAATTTAAATTTATGAAAATTTGTTGTCATATCTCCAAATCAGCCTTTATTTTTTTCTTCTGATCTCCAAATCCACCAAAGATCTTTTGTCTTCTTTATTATTATTATTATTATTATTTAACACAAATCTACTTGTTAAACTTACAGGAAATTTGTCGCTGTCTTCTTAAGATTTTTTCTTTTAATATTTGCGAGTTTGGAAGCACTAAGACTAGTGACTACTGGGCCGAAGGTTTTAGGAAATTTGTGGGATTGATTACTAGATCTAGCGGGGGAGGAATTGAGGCGATGGGTTTAAGCATATCGAACCAAAAATGGACAAATCTGTTGAGTTATGGTTAGAGGAGTTAGCGATGGCAACGATGTTCAGATTTGGTCGGGAAATCCTTTCTTCTTACTCCCAAGTCTTCACCGACTTGCTTCTCTTTCTTTTCCTTCCCTGGAGCATGATACTTAGTGAGATCTAAAGAAATTATTGACGATACAGAGGAAATCTTCCTAAACTGCTCATGCTCAATCCAGTGCCTTCTCTTCCTTTTCCGGATTTGTCTCTTCCTACCACTCTACCTCCTTTTCATTTTCTTCATCAGATCTATCATCTTTTTGATTTCCTTTTGTTATTTGAGCATACTCAAAGTTCTAATATTTTCAAATAGTGTGATGAAAATACCCTTCTGAATGGTACTTGGGTAGCACATGCGTGGCATCATTAATGACTTAATGATCCTGGTTGATGAAAGTGTATAACCTGCATGGTCAAAACAAAAAAGTTATGGAACTTTAAAAGATTAAAAAAAAATATGAATCTTCATGGGCAAAATTAAAAAGTTATGGAATTAAATTGATCATTTTATCAAAAGAATATATGGCTAAAAATTGAGATGAGCTTTGGTATTTGGCGTCGCTCCTCGGGCTAGTGATATGAACTTTATATATTTGCTTTCTCCCTACAGACTAAGTTCAATTTATTATAAGTTCTATTGTTAATTTCAAGTGTAGAAATTGAAGGATTAAAGAGTGTTTTTGTAGTTAATTTAAATTATTAGAGTTAGTAACAAATCCTTTCAAAGGCTCTGAATCTCCTATTATGCATTTTTGTGTCACTTTCTTTTATATTAATAAAAATCATATATGAAGTCTTTAACTGTTATTTTATATACTTAATTCTTAAAATATAAACTAAATTTTGAGGGTATATGTATTAAATTTTTACTAGTATAACAAAGTAAGATATACAAATATATATGATGGGTAAAACGGGTCCGATTCGGATAAGTCAATCCAAATGGGCCAAAGGCCCCATGCCTTTAATACCTGAAAGTCAAGCTCACTAAGTCAACGAGGAAAGGTGGGCAGCGATTTGCCACCACTGACTTCCCAGATCATCGACCTAGAGGTTAACAACCTCCTAAATCAGCTCGAGAGAGGTACAAACAGAGCTCGACCCATGACCTGGTAACTCCCAACTCATCTCATAAATCTTCCATGCCACGACCAACGGTGCACAACCCCTAATCACTTCAACGAGCCAAGGACTAATCAGCGTGACCTCACCAGAAAAGATGTTCGAGACACTCAACATCCACGGGAAGGCCGCGACGTTGGTCTGAAGGTTGGTTAGCGAGCCCGTAGCTCTCAACGGAGACGTGAATGGCAAGATCTCTTGTCCCAGGGAAACTCCATGATTCTAGGAGCAATTGGCGGGATTCAACAAAATCCCACAGTTATCCTAATGGCCTATAGTTACGTAATATGGAGCAGAGATCCAGGAGGTAACGGACTTTCTCTTTTTTCTGCTTAACCAAAAAAACACACATTCAGTCGGAGGACTAAAAAACTTTGGAGTAAGCAACTGTTATGCTTTACGGAGGACAGTCTTTACCTTCCATATCTCTTAGATATACTGATTTAGGCATCGGAGCGCTTCCCCTGACGATAGCCCACTCTGGTGACTGTTTCTCTTCATTTCTTAGGTTGCTGACTGTAGAGGTCTATCAGGATCTATGGGGTGACCCGAAGTCCATTTCTGACCCCATCACTTCTGGCGTCGTTTGTGGGACACTTGAAACAAAAAGCCTAGCCCTTTTTTAACTACGAACAAATAAAAACGATAATGATGGCTCAGTCTCAGCCTTCACGTGTTCAACCGCCATGCCATGGTAGGCCATCTACCAGAACAAAACTGTGCACTGGTGAAATAGTGCCCGAAATGCCACCTCTGATGCAGGCCGCTGTCAATAATAGTCCATCGCCTAGCCCACAACATGATCACCAAGAGCCAGCACCGTTTGGTCCATCCCAAAGGATCCCAATCAACCCTCTTGCTGTGCAAGAAAGGCCGCAACAGGGACACCCTGGTCCTGCTGTCAATAGCAAAGATTCCAAACCACAGAGATCTGGGAGAACACGGATGTCAGTTTCAGCATCTCTCCTGGAACGAATAGTGGCGGCTCTAGAAAGAGTTTCCAGCAAACAGTATTATGTATCTACTGGATGCACTCCGGAGCCCTCTCGAAGGGATTCATAGCCACCCAAAGGCCCAGCTAGATGCACCCAGCCAAGTCGGCTTCAGCCTTCAGGGGCAAGGACCAACCCCCTGCGCAACGAGGCAGGTCGGGAAGCAGGTCAAGCAGAAGAAAGGTCATAGAGAGGAAGAATTAAACCTGTAACCAACCTCAGAGAAACCCTAAACCATGAAAGGGGGTACGACCTGAGAGACAGGCTCAATCGAGTGGCCATTTCACAGAGCCATCGGCAGAATACAGACTCTGAAGATTAGGGGAGCTCACTACAAACTCCTCCTGGAGCAAGGGTGCCATCTCGTCGTAGCCTGATCGAAATGACAGGCGAAAATGCTCGAGGGGTAGCCTCTAATCCATCAAGGAGAGCAACTACCCCTAGCAATAAGGAACTACAAAGCACAGTGGACCTTATCGAGCCTTTGCTGTTTGTCCACAACATCCGAACAACAAGGATGCCATTAGGCTTCAAAGCTTCATAATTGGAGGAAAAATACTATGGTACTGGGGAACCTCAGCAGCACATTGATGAATACGTGTCCTACATGGAGGTGTACGAGCTCCCCGACCATATCAAGTGCGGAGCCTTTCGGTTAGCATTGACCAAAAATTCCCTGTCCGGGTTCAAGGGCATTCCTGAGGCAAGCATCTCAAGTTGGACACAACTGAAGGAGCTTTTTGTGAAGAACTACCGGAGCAACAGGAGGTGCAAAAAAGATATCAACGACCTCTTCCTCATAAAACAGAAGGTCGGTGAGAGCACCCGAAGCCATTACAGTCGTTTCAACAATGAAGTAGAGGAGATCGAGCAGAAAAATGATGCCATCTATATCACTGCTTTCAACCAAGGGTTGCAAGGGGGTACGTAGCCCTCAGACTGGCTGAGGAGCCAGTAAAAACAATCAAGGAGCTTCAAAGGCTCCTAGAAAAATTAGTCAAGGTTGAAGAAACAGCGGTCTAGAAGAAGATCCCTGGCTTCAGCTCAGCCACAGAAAGAGATAATAGAGGACATCCTAGGAGTCCTCAAAAATCAAAATGGGATAGGAAAAACAATCACTCCAAAGGATTGACCTCAGAAAAGAGGACAAAAATCATTTCCGACCTCATGACCACTCCACTCAAGATGTCACGAGCAGAAATCATGGTGGTTATGGAGAAAAGAGGCCTCCTGAAGCCCGCCAGGCCCCTCAAGAGTCCTGCGGCTGAAAGAGACCCGGCAAAATTTTGAGACTACCACAAGGATCACGGTCACCTCACGGAGGATTGCTTCGACCTCAAATGTGAGGTTGAAAGGCTGATAAAGGAGGCCCACCTGCAAGAGTTTTTGGCCAAAAATGCAGGCCATGCAAATCCGCCACCAGTTAGCGAGAAAAACTCCATCGAAATGAGGTCCAAGCGAGCTCGAGGGGGAAATTCAGAACCCCTGACAGTGTCACTCCAGATTGGTGACTTGGTGAGAAAATTCTAGTGGACATGAGGAATGCTGTTAATGTCTTGTACCACAAAGGTTAATATCAGATTTGAATTGACAGCACCACGCTGACGAAATTAGACACCACTCTGACCAATTTCAAGTGCATCACAACTTATGTTGACGGAATCCAAAGGGTCCCAACCACGATCCGCGTGGGTGATCGGGAAATCACCAAGATGATGGATTGGATGGTTGTGGATGCCCCCGGAACTTACAAAGCCATCCTTGGCCGAAGGGGGGGTCATGGACCTGAGGGCAGAAATCTCCTTACTCAATTACAACATGAAAATCCAGGTCGGAGATAGACAAGCTACTGCCGAATGTTACCTAACTAAGGGTAATGAAGAAAGCTCGGTAGAGGTCATGGAGGAGGAATGCATTGACCTCTCAAAGGAGGACGATCACCTTCGGATCCAGGCTTCTGGCAGAGGAGAGAAGGTCTTCCGCAACCCCAAATTCCGTGAGAAAGGGATCAAGATTGGAGAGCTCTTACCTCTAAAAATTAAAGGGAAACTAGTAGAGTCCTTTGAAGAAAACTTGAAGTTCTTCGCTTGGCAGCCCAACGACCTTGAAGGGGCGACTGAGCAATTGCTGAACACCGGGTCGGGCACAAGCCAGGAGTCAAACCGGTGAAACAAAAGAAGAGGACTTTCACCCTCGTGCGCAATGAGGTCAGCTCGAGAAATCCAAGCCCTTTTTGATGCTGGGATTCTGAAGGAAGTAGTATACTCTGAATGGCTGGCCAATCCAGTTGTGGTCCCGAAGAAGGAAGGGACATTGAGGATGTGTGTGGACTTCACCACACTCAACAAGTACTGCCAGAAGGACTCTTCCTTCCTAGCATAGACCAGGTGGTGGACTCAACAGCCGGATATCAGTGGCTATGCTTTCTGGATGCTTACAAGGGATACCATCAGATCCTGATGGCCATTGAGGACATGGAAAAGACCTCCTTAATCACAGAGGTCGGGACCTATTTTTACACCAAGATTCCTTTTGGCCTGAAAAATGCAGGAGCTGAATTCCAGCTGGCAATGCATAAAGTTTTCAAGAACTAGCTCGAGCGGAACATCGAGGTCTATGTGGATGACATAGTGATCAAGTCCAAGACCTCAACGGATTTTATCGAAGACATCA
The DNA here is from genome assembly GCA_028571225.1 of Parsonsia alboflavescens. Lineage (NCBI taxonomy): Eukaryota > Viridiplantae > Streptophyta > Magnoliopsida > Gentianales > Apocynaceae > Parsonsia > Parsonsia alboflavescens. The sequence continues at coordinate 13,979 of JAOXNR010040359.1, read as the reverse complement.
AGGAAACTTTTCAGACCTTGAAAGCTGTTCATATGAAGCTTAATCCGGAGAAGTGCACCTTTGGAGTTTCATCAGGCAAATTCCTCGATTTGATGATCTCAGAGAGAGGCATTGATGCCAACCCAGACAAGATCAAAGCCCCGCTGGATTTGGAACCTCCCAGAAACCGCAAAGAGGTACAGCGCTTGGCAGGAAAGATGGCGGCCCTAGGGTGCTTCATTAGCAAAATGGTGGACAAAGGAGAGAAATTCTATGACACAATAAAGAAGCCGAAATACTTCCAGTGGACCGAGTGCCAGATTGAAGGACTTCCAAAGAAAGCCCCCTCAGCTCGTCTCTCTGAGGTTGGGTGAGGAAATTTGCATGCACCTAATCGCAACTGAGAAGGCAGTTAGCTCAGTCCTATTAGTAGAAAGGTCAGGTCAGTAGTTCCCTGTCTACTGTGTCAATCGTTTACTCCGAGGTCTAGAGATTCAATATTCAGACCTCGAGAAATTCTTATACCACATCATTATTACCTCAAGGAAATTAAAGCCATATTTTGAAGCTTACCCTATAAGAGTCTTAACCAACCTACCATTGAAGCAAGCTTTGGCAAAGCCTGAACTATCAGGTAGAACGATGAAGTGGTCCCTCAAGCTCTTAGGTTATAAAATCAACTTTGAGCCAAGGAAGGCCATCAAAACTCAAGCTCTCTCAGACTTCGTAGAAGAGTGTACCAGAGCTCTACTAGAGCTCGCCATCCTTTGTGTGGATAGCCTCTGGACCATGTATACAGATGGTTAATCGGAGAAAGAGAATTCAGGTGCGGGAATTGTGCTGATCAGCCCTAAGGGAGTGAGAATCCCTTATTTTGTGAAGTATAACTTCCCAACCTTGAATAACGAATTCGAGTATGAAGGTCTCTTAGCAGGTCTAAGACTTATAAGAGTTCTCAAAGTGTAGAAACTACATGTCAAAACAGATTCATAGGTCATAGCCAACCAAGTTGCTAGGGAATAGGAAGCAAGAGAAAACAACATGATCAAATATCTCAGAAGAGTAAGGGGTATGGTATCTAAGCTTGACTACCTCCTAATCGTGCAAATTCCCAGAGAGCAAACTTCAGAAGCAAACATACTGTCCAAAGTATACCGAGAGGTAGTTGGAACGAATGCTGAGTTGCTCATGAACAGTTGCACTCTCCCAGCATAGTTCAAGAAGAGAGTTTGGTTATTGAGGATCAAGTAGACTGGAGATATCTAATCTACAAATTCCTCCAACATGGCGACCTCCCGCAAGATCCAAAAGAAGCTTGCCAAGTGCGGAGATGGGTACCTAGCTACTTGATAATAGGAGATGACGAGGTATACAGAAGGTCATACACTTGGTCCATGCTCAAATGCTTAAGTAAGGGAGATGGATAGTGCGTTATTGAAGAGGTACACAGCGGAATATGTGGATCACTCATAGGAGCTAAAACTGTAGCCAAAAAAATCCTAAGGATAAGGTATTATTGGCCCTCAATGATTTCAGACATTGAAGAGGCCATCTAGAAGTGTGCGAGCTGCCAATTGCACGGAAATAAATCACACCTGCCACCCACTAAGTACTAGTCGATCAACATATCAGTGCTTTTCGATATATGGGGCTTTGATATTCTGGGGTGTGAAGTTCCTCATAGTTGCTGTGGAGTATTTCACCTGATGGGCTGAAGCAGAACCAATGGCAGTAATCTCAGTGCCAAAAGTCCAGTCATTCGTATAGAGGAACATTGTTGCAGATTTGGCATTCCTTGATCTATCATATCCGACAATGGGCGAAAATTCGTCGGCGACCCATTCAAGACCTTATGTGAAAATCTCAACATTGAACAGAGGCTGACCTCTGTAGCCCATCCCCAAGCTAATGGCTTGGTCATGAATAGGACCATTCTAGAAGGACTCAAGAAGAGACTCACAGAGGTCGAGAAGGAGGGTCGAAAGACTGATTGGCCAGATGAGATCCCAAGTATACTATGGGCACACAGAACCATACCAAGAAAGGCTACTGGAGAAACGCCATTCAGCTTGTGCTTTGGAGCAGAGGCAGTAATGCCAGTTGAGGTTGAGATGGCATCTTTAACACTGATCGAATACAGTTCAGTTTTAAATGAGGGGGAGAGAAAGATAGACCTCTACCTCCTCGAGGATGTAAGGAACAAAGCAATGGAAGTAGATAGAACTTACAAAAGGCAGGTGACAAATTTTTTCAACAAGAGAGTGAAAGAAGGACATTTCACAGTGGGAGAAATGGTTCTCAAATGATCAGATGTCGGGAAACAAGGGCAACTGACCAAGCTGTAAGAAAGCTGGGAAGGACCTTACATGATCCTAGAGGTGCACAAGGGAGGGACAAGCTCGCTGCCCTTGAAGGAAGATAACTCCTAAGACCTTGGAATGCTTATCATCTAAAAAAGTTCTACGCCTAAAAGTCTTCTAAGACATGGCAGACCTCACTAAACTATCAATTGAGCTTAGGCAGACTAGTCAAAAGGACCTTGCCAAGCTTGGTAAGGACCTCAACAATTCCGATTCAACAAAGCACAGATTAAAGCTAAGTTTTTAACGCTTATATGGATTTTATGCCTATATTATTTGCTATTGTGCCAAAACAAGTTCAAATATATTATGCAATTGCTGAAAAGTTGCAAATATGAAGCAAGTACTAAGGTTAAAGCATTGGAAAAAAGAATGAAGCAGTTGTATAAAAGAAAGAAAAAAAAAAAAACAGAAGGCCACAAACAAACCTCTGTAGAATAGTCATTGTACTTGCGAAAAATAAAGAGTTAAAAGTCCTAAACTAGAGGAAGCGCGGGACTATTTTCGAGGATGTTGCACAAGGGGCACATCATCCTCATCTTCCTCTTCTTCGGTTGGGATGCTAGCTGGGACGAAGCTGCTCAGAGGAGCCACAGGGTTACTCGGAGGGCTGCATCCGAATTTCCTATTAGACAAGCCAACAACATGATCAAATAAAGTAACTTTGGGAGCAAGAAATAAAACTGGGAAAAGGTCAAGTACCTTCCCCTAAATAATCATTCACAAGCTAAGGAAACATCTCGTCAAAAGCTTTTATGCCCAAGAATGAAGGAATACCTTTAGGAGACACCATAGCTCGAGGGGTGACGTACAGGATCTTCTCGACCTTAGGGGTAACCTCAACAGGAGCTTTCCCCTTCTGCGTTGGGCCTTCATCAGCCTAGCCAACCTGAGTCAAGGTCTTAGCAGCAGTGAGCTCTTGAGGGGAAGTCTGCTTTTGGCTTTCCTACTGCCAGGGGAGAGGAGCAGCCAAGTCCAAATGATAAAAATTAGCATCAAAATCCGAGTTAGTGCTTATACCTAGATTGAGCCCCTTAAGGTCATCCACCACCTCAGCATACAGGGAGATCAGCTGGGGCCTCAGCATAGACTGCACGTGCTCCTCGAAAGCGGGGACTTCCTCTAGTCTTTCCCACACCAAGCTTCCTTCCTCATTGCAGAGCCCTTTGAATTCATCCGATCTAGCCTCGAGCATCTTAATATGCTTCTCTTGCTCGGTTGCCTTTTTCTCGGCTGTGTCCAAAACATTGGAGACGACTTTATTAGCAGCCTTAGCTTCTACAATATCCCTTTGGCATGCGACAAGCAGTTGCTTGGAATGCTCGACAGAAGCCTTGGACGATTCAGCAGAGGCAGTGAGCTTGACAACCTCCTTCTCCAAGCAGACTTAAGCATCCTGCAGCTCAAAAAGCAAGGAGGCAAATTCCTGGTCCTCTTTAGTCCTCTCAGCCTCCCTTCTCATCCACTTGAAAAAAACAACAACATGGCCCCACAAAGGAAGAAGGAAAGGGGTCAAATAGCATACTCAAAATAGAACAAGGTCAGACATAGGTTAGCAGAAAGGTTGCGAAAAGTTTAACGCGACAATAAAGGAAGCACCAAAACCATTAAGCTCCTCATTCGTCAGTTGCCGACAAATTTCTTGATCAACCGATGGAGTGCACTCCATAAAAAAGGATTGAGGGTGGGGCCACTGTAGTAGGGAGTCCGACGCTTCCATGGCGAGGTCAGGAACCCACCTCGCCGCTGCCTCGGTTGTGCGAGAGGCCAAGGCAACTCCTCCCAGCCTCTTGCATTCTCTCCGTGACCTCCACCATGGCGCAACCCGGGAATGCTGGTTGAGACTCCGAAGTCGCCAGGGCTTTTCAATTTCCAGAAGGGCTGGGAACAGTTTTCTTCATAGGTTGGGAAGAGGGTGAAGACAAGGAAGTTGAAATTTTAATGGGCTTGTCGAAAGGCCCCATCCCAGCAATGGTGGAATCTCGTTTGAAGGCCCCTCGAGTCCTTTCAGCCACCACCGGCCTTCCCCTACCTCGGGGAATAGGAATCCTGACAGCAGGGGCACTGGCAGGGAAGGGACTAGCAAAACCTCGACCTCCACCCTCAGAGGCTCTAGAAGATCCAGAAGCAAGAAGCCACTTTGATGCTTTCATTACTGCAAAAAAAAAAAAAAAAAAAAAAATCCACAACAAGGGAAACTGTTAAAGCTAGGATAGTGAGAGCCGAAATTCAGTAAACATAGGGGGATTTCCTACCAAAAGAAGATATCCTAACAGTTTCTCTAAGGGAAGGAAGGTTGAGCTCTGCCGGTTCTCCTAACCCAGCAAAGCGAAGGAAGGCCTTCGGCTAAATTGGGGTAGCACACCCCAACTTGGGCTTGCCAGAACTGACCAGATCCAAAAGGAAGTCCCTATGCTCGACTCAATCAACGGATAGGTCTGGAAGCTCAATGAAAAACTGAGTGGTTCAGGTTCTAATCTGGGTAAGCCTTGGACCGAACTAAATGGTAGGGAATGTGAGCAAAGGAGAAAGAGGATTTCCATTCCCCCACAGAAGACTAGAAAGGACCAACTAGCTTGTGCCGAGGAGAAAACTAAAGGTACCGCTTAGCGCCTTTGGACGCTGAAGAGACCCCCAACCTATAAAAACATCTGAAAAGCTCTAGAGAAACTGGAACTCGATAGAGATGACAGGTCGCAATGGAAGCAACTACTATCTAAAGAGAATCGGGTACAAGCTGGGCTAGGGAAAAGGGCCAAAAGAAGGCATGGTCAAAAAACAAAGGATGAATGTGATTTAGGAGAACCCTTCCCCTAAGGTTAGAAGCATAAAGGATTATGTGTTCGTCATGCTTACTGTAAGCATGCTTGTGCTGTTCGGCATGCTTACTATAATAATTTCGCCCTGCCTTAGTCCCAACTCACCGCAGAGCTCAAAAACAAGACCGGGGTTCAAGGAAGGAGGTAAAGAATATGCTTCAATTTTGGAGAGCTCAAAGGTTTCAGCTTTTATCAAGGGAGCTCTGGTCAACACCGGAGAAAAATAAAAAACCTCGTTTTCTAGATCAACCGAGGAAGAAGAGGTTGCGGTCTCTCCAGATTGGAGGGAGGGGGTGCAAGATACAGAAGACGACGAGGTGGGAGCAGTTGACATATCAAAAAGAAAAACAAGGTACAATTTTTTTAGAAGAGAAAGAAAACTCACTCAGTAAAGTCTTGGAGAAAGAAAGACGATCTTGGAAAAGCTAAATGCCCGGAGGAGGAGGAGGAGGAGGAGAAAGCCCTAAGCTTAAGGCTTTGTAAAACCCTTGGAAGATAAATGGAGGTTCAAGTATGTACCAAATTTGAAGGTATTCAAGTTATATTAAATAAGGAAACCTTGGACTTACTAAAGCGGGTCAATCTCCCCAAATCTGGAGCAGGTTGTCGGGATAGAACCCAAAAAACGCTTTAGCCTCCTCTTAAAATGAAAGCGGGCCTTTTCTTCAAGTTTGAGACGGGTTGGATACTGCTAAAAATGAATCGGGGTGACTTTCTGGTGCAGTACAAGTAGATGAGCAAGATCAAGATTGTTTAATAATTTTACTTCTTTAATTAGATGGAATTTTATTTAGAAACTTTTTATATTTTTTTATTGTTTTCTTCCTGATTTTTTTTTTTATTTCATAGTCTGATTAGGAAAACAATATTTAGCTTTAGTAGTTTATTTGGATTCTATTTCCTAGTCTGATTAGGAACACAGAACTTCTACTATTATAAATAAGGATGAATGCCTAAGAGTTGGGGGAGAGTTTTGATGAATTAAAGTTGCCTCTTTTCGGCTCTTGCGATTTTTGACTAGTTTGAAAATTCATTTTCGCTTGATTTTAATTTTCGTCTTCTAACTACTTGCGTTGAAGTTTGATTAGAAAGAAAATTGGATCAGGTTTTATTTTCGTTTCTTGTTTTGCAAGTTTCTGAACAAGAACGAATCTTTAGATTCTGTTTCTGACTGTGTCACTTTCTAGTTCAGGCCGCCCAATAGTTTTCCAAAACTAAGAGAACTCATCTTCTCTCAAAAAATTGCTGTTACAAGAAAATAGAACAACTTTTCAAAGAGTCGCGACCTCAAGATGGTAACTCTCAATACCTGAAGGCCAGCTTCACGAGCAGTTGCAAGAGAACAGTTCGATCATTCAAGGGTTGCATCCTATAGATGGCAGCTCATAATGCCTGAAGGATAGCCCCACGGCTTGAAGATGGTAACTCTAAATACCTGAAAGTCAGGTCCATGACCTAGAGATGGTGACTCTTAATACCTGAAGGTCAGGCCCTCGACCTAGAGATGGTAATCTTTAATGCTTGAAGGTCAGACTCGTGACTTGGAGATGGTAATTCTTAATACTTGAAGGTCAGATTGGTGAGTCCCGAGGTGTGAATGGGCCTTGACCTCCTACCACTGACCTCTAGATGAGCATAACAGATTCCTTACCAGACCACGACCTATGACCTCATGAGCCTCAACCCTTCTCACGTACTTTCCATACCACCTAGAGATGGCAACTATTAATACCTGAAGGTCAAGCCCTCGACCTAGAGATGGCAATCTTTAATGCTGAAGGTTAGACTCGTGACTTGGAGATGGTAATTCTTAATACCAGAAGGTTAGATTGGCGAGTCCCGAGGTGTGAATGGGCAGGGACCTCCTACCACCGACCTCTTGATGAGCACAATAGAGGCCTCACTAGACCACGACCTACGACCTCGTGAGCCTCAACCTTGCTCATGTACCTTCCATACCGCGACCAAGTGTGTGCAATTCCGTTTGAGGCCGAAAGTGTGTGCAATTCCTCTTGAGGCCGAAAAATAATTAGCCAGCTTGTAGCTCTCAACCGGAGAAGTGAATGGAAAAGGTACCCCCAAAGCTAGTGGTTACATGGAATCGGCAGACCTATTAAAGGCTACTACTTGAAGATGGTAATTTAGGCACCAACAACCTCTAAGCTCGTTGGGCCTAAAGGGGGTAAATGATGGATAAAACGGGTATGACCTGAATAAGTCAACCCAAATGGGCCAAAGGCCCCATGCCTTCAATACCTGAAAGTCAGACTCACTAAGTCAACGAGGAAAGGTGGGCAGCGACCTACTACCACCGACTTCCCAAGTCATCGACCTAGAGGTTACCGACCTCCTAAATAAGCTTGAGAGAGGTACAACAAGAGCTCGACCCATGACCTGGTAACTCCAACTCGTCTCATAAATCTTCCATGCCATGACCAACAGTGCACGACTCTTAATTGCTCCCTCGAGCCAAGGACTACTTGGAGCGACCTCATCAAAAGAGATGCTCGAGACACTCAACATCCATAGGGAGATCGCGAAGTTGGTCTGAAGGTTGGTTTGTGAGCCCGTAGCTCTCAACAGAGATGTGAATGACAAGATCTCTTGTCCCAGGGAAACTCCATGATTCTAGGAGTAATTGTAGAGATTCAACAGAATCCCACAGTTATCCTAATAGCCTACAGTTACATAATACGGAGTAGAGATCCAGGAGGTAATGAACTTTCTCTTTTTGCAACTTAACCAAAAAAACACACAATCAGTTGGAGGACTAAAAAACTCTAGAGTAAGCAACTTTTATGCTTTACAGATTACGGTTTTTACCTTATTTATCTCTCAGATATACTGACTTAAGCATCGGAGCTCTTCCCTGGGCTACAGCCCACTCCGATGACCGTTTCTCTTCATTTCTCAGGCTGCTGACCACGAAGCTCCATTAGAATCTGTGGGGTAACCCGGAGTACATTTCTGACCCCAAATCCGAAGTCCCTTTCAATTAAAGAACTTATTGATAGAACTTTAAACTAAAAATTTTTCCAAATTTAATCAAATCCTATTTTAATTAAAAGAATCTAACAAGACTAACAAGACTTAATTCTTTTTCTTTTACAATCAATTAAATTAGTTCGAGTATGGGACATGAATTTAGCAAAAAAATTATTATAGCTGAATTGATTTTAAAGATTACATTCTTACATTTTGTATTAACTGATAAATATACATATACAATATTTTATAATCAGTAATGATAAATATTAGGGGGAAATCACTTCTTCATGCACTTCGAGATTGTTTTGTACAAAATATTTTGTTTTCCCTCTTATCATCCCAATCGAGAGAGGAGTTTTTTTAATGAACTCCACATAGTTTCGAGATGGATAAGAATCATATCAAGGAATGAGGTATTGGTCACCGAAATATCCCTTGGAGTATCATTTTTCATATGTAATTCTTTCTATATGATTGTGGAGAAATTCTAGAATTTTTCATGGCGATTTTATTTTATCTTTGGTTGCTCCATTATGCTTTCAATTTAGCTTTAATATTGATTATGTGAACGGTGGAGGGAAAAACATAGCAAAAAGAATTTCTCATTTTCATAAAGAATCGTACCCAGAGGGAGTTTATATACAAGGACCAAAATGGCTTACTAAGTAAGCTTTTTTTGAAAAGAAAGAGAAAAAAAAAAAAACTAGCTGTGTCCTAGTTTCTTTGTACGCACCTCAATATTCCGCTAATTCAGAAGAATATTGATGGGATTTAGACTCGAGCTCGCCACACCATCCAATGAAGTGTACCAAAAAAATGTATACTAAGTAAGCTAAAAGACTAAGCTATCCAAGGAAAGTCAACTTAAAAATAACTAACTATTAATACAAAAGAAGAATGTACAAACGCTATTTCTATTTGTGAAGAACCAACTGATCACTATCGTCATTTTGTATACAATCATATGTGATTCTACCATCAATGTTAACATCTTCAACTGGCTGGCTTCTCCTTTTATAAAACGTTATCTTTAATCTTGTTTTAAATACAAATTCGATATCTTTCTCCGGATATAAATATATTTATTATATATGAATAAAGGGTTAAAAACCAATACCATCGTATCAATCTAATGATCACATATAACTTGGTTGGCAAGATATGAAATGGATGGAGTAGCGAGAGCGCAGACCATAGGTCTCAAGTTAAAATCCCATCAACACCCTCCTGGATAAGTGGAATGTCGAGTTGCCCTACAAACTGACTCAGACATCACTAGAATATATATATATATATATATATATATATATATTAAATGGATTAAATAACATTTTCGTGGAAATTTAGTAGTAAGTATAAATGTTAAGGTCCTCCGTCTCCGTGTCTTAAAAGGGTATAGAACATGACATGAGCAAAAATGCAAGCTCCCCTTTAATTAATTAATTATTCAATAACACTTCGGGAGCTGATGATGATGAATTGCAGTTGATGATTCAAAGAAGGACACATATATAAAATAAATACTATATATATTATTATATTATATGGTCCTGGATATCATATTACAGTTTCAATCAAAGCAGGCTAGGTAAAACATCAAATTAAAACAGGAATTAGCTGGATATCATATGACCAAGGGAAGAAACCCATGTTTAAGGCTGGCTTCCCAAACACTCCCTTCATCCAACATGGAGTCCCCGCACTCGTGTTCATTCCACCCCTCCAGGGCATGCAATATTCCTGTTATTCTGCTTGCACTCAATGCCCTTCTTGGCAGCCAATTCTGTGTGCATGGAATTAAGAGACCTTTCCATTATTCAAAAGAGAGTTAGGGAAAAGGAAAGGGTGAAATATTGTTGATTAGTACTACGTACCTCACAAGAGTCCACATTATGGAGGGAAGAAGGAGCCAGCATTGCCGGAGGATGACTGTATAAGCAGTCCCTGCGCAATTTCTTTGGGGGAAACTGAGAGAATGGAATGAAAAGTGTCCCTTTTGTTGCCTTCACCTGCTCTTCCTCGGTTAATCCATCCCCAACTACCCATACCTACCGCCCAACACATATAATAGATAAACATCAATAATCTGAAGCAGGAAAGAAGAAACTATAGTATAAAGATCAAAAAGCACCTCCTGAAGAAAACTCTTATCGAGCACCAGGTTATTTTGACCAGTTATAGTTAGCTTAAGCTTCTCATACTCGCGTTCGGTTGAAGTAGCAACCTGCAGCATACAAAATATTTAACATTGATAAATAATTGGGAGATTCATCATAAAGAAAGAATTAAGTCTAAGCTAATTAATAAAAATAAATTCTCATTGTTTTTCCGATAAAATTAAAAGAATCATGAAACGTGCTGCTTATACGATATATGCACATTAATTTTTTTGACTTGTCTTGACCGAAGGGACCTAAAAACGATCTTGTCTTTACTAATGACTCAAAACCCTTAGCGTGACCTATCACTATTCGCTACTATACACACCAAAGAAGATCGCATAATGAATTACAGATTCCATTTTTGATCAAGGCTTCAAAATTTATGACTGAAAAAGGAAAGAAGAAAAGCAAGTGGCTTTTAAGGGAGAAAATGCATGGGACCTCACCCGAGATTTGTCTAATATTGATTGGACAAGACTTATGTCTTAGTAATTAATTCCTGAACCAAATTAAATTAATTAATCCACTTTACCCAATTACCTGGATGCCCTTTTGGCACAAAGCAGAAGCAATGGAGTATGCAACTTTAGTGAGGTTTCCTCTGAGGAGGAGTTGAGTGGTCCCCTCCGGAATGCTGTTGAGGACAATATCGACTGCCAAGCTGCTTCCGTCTACCAGCTTTATTTTCAGCTTTGGGTTTCTCTGAACATAAAGCTCTCCATTGTGGTTAAGTTCCTCACCCTGCACCGATTTTTTAATTAATTCTATTACTTATAAGAAAATTTACCAAAAGAAAAGAAAACCCTCGTTGTTAAGCTCCTCTCGGCATTCACATGGTGTAAATTTTCAGTGAATAAAAGAAAGAGCGTTCCATATCGTAAGGTATATAGCTCTTCATAACATTTCTCGTCTACATACATGTTTTTACCTGGTTCAGAAGTCCAAGACTCAACACCTTGACCCTTTTTGCCTCTGCATCAAGTATTGCTTTCTCAATCAAGAAATTGATAGCTTCTCTTTGCCATTTGAACGAGTACTGGAAGAACATATATAATTAATTCCAAAGACAACTGGGAATTAAAGAAAAGGAACATGAAGTCTTTCTTATAATTAACCTGCACGTTGTATCTTGGAATTGCCCAAGACTGCATCTTAAGTTTCTCAAGTGTATTCCTCTCCAATATGAAAGTGCGACCACAAAAACAGTTGAGGACCATAGACCCACAAGTGATTGGCCACATTAGCCACATGTACCATTTCGGTTCCTGGGGTTTGGAAGCAAAAGATGCAAAACCAAGGCGAAGGTGGTATATGGATTCTGGGTTTGTGAGATGGGTCAAATGTACAACTTCTGCTGGGTCTTCTTGTCTTTCCAGTGAAGTCGCATGAAGTCTGTCAGTGTACTTGTCCATAGTTCCGTAGATGTAGTCATATATGGGCATGAACAGTGAGTAATTGGTCCGAAATTGAGTGTGATGCCGAGAATGATATCTGTAATTTCGTTCTCTTCAAATTAATTACTCCCAAATGCATGTAATTGGGTTAACAAAAAATTCTTCATGTAAAATTTGACCACTTGCTAACAGTAGGATTTCATAACAAGAAAATGTTAAAGGTCTTCCATGGTTTTTTTTCCGTCAATATTTTTTTGGTTTATGTTAAATAAAGAAATACTACTAGTTAAAAGTATGAAGAGCTTTTTTTTCCCCTCATAAATTTACTTTGAATTATTAAGTTTATTTAATTATCCAGGTTTTGATGCATTTATGGTTTTGCATGAAATACCCTTTATTGAATATTTTAAATTTATAAAATATTGGGAAAAAAACTTGTATGCCCATCTCACATATTGAGAAATAAAAAAGCAGTCAAAAATAATTAATTATATATATATTTTTTAAAAAAATCTCATGAATGGCTTTTTTAAGTGAACTTAATGAATTAAATTAAAGGAACTAACAGAATGGCTGATCAAGAGATATTGAAGACTTACGAGGGCGTATACATCAGGTACTTGAGAGGTGGGAAGACGAAGAACACCCATTTAGGAATTAGTTCAAAGTTGCAGTGACCCATATTGTTCATCAGATCAATGTAAGTCACGTATCCCATCACAGACGCATTAGAAATTGTCCCAGTAAATCCCGTTGTTAGCATTGGAATCCCAAAGAGTAAAAAATAGGATAAGTGCTCCGCAAATGGATGAATAACAGCTGCAACCATTACCACCAAAAAAAAAAAATTCCATGAAATTAAAATTTCACAGATGGTTTTGAAAAATAAAACATATAATTTTTTGAATTAATTGATTGAAAAGTACATGGAATTACATGTTATGGGCACGGTGACAATGGAAGAGTGGTGGTGGGAGTGATAGCGGGAGTAGAGGTAATGGTGGTGCAACGCTCTGTGAAGCCAATAGTAGAGAAATTCAACTGGGCCAATATGCATCAGAGCTGAAATAACCATACCGTTGGTTCTCCACCAGGGAAGATGACAAGCCAGAGGAGTCATGGTGTTGAGAATGTAGAAAACTAATCCATTTAGTATTATCTGGTCATCCCTGTGGTGACCGGACACAAACCCAAACACCATCACGTTACTCTATTGTTTATTCGGTGAATAATTGTAGTAATTTCACATACATACAGGTAAAAACGTAATATGTACGACACTGCACCCAATTTACTTGGTGACATTACCACTGGGGTCCCATCGCTAGAGCATAAGGATTGCCGAGTAATTTTTTTTAAGAAAATTATTACTACCTCAGTAAAACCCTCTTTTTCTATATAATTATTTAATTAAATATTTGAAGGTGTTTTTTATATATTATCTCTTTCATGAAATGATATTTAGATTTTTTAAATGAATGATTAAAAGGTATTTTAAAAGATAAAACAATTATTTTAATTTTTATAAAATAACTGATAATAATTTATATTTAATGACAGAAAGAGTATTAATTTCTATAGTTCCTTAGAATTAAAATATGTGTAACGATCATAAAAAAATTTCAGGATCGACCGGGTAACTTATGGTCACCGGCCATGGTTGTGGTCCTCCTAGCCAGACATTCGTCGGAGGGTAATCAAATCCAAATTAAAGACAAAGGGTGCAGAAGTACGAGGAACCAACTAAAATACAGTGGATATGGAGCATTTTAAACTCGGCTACATTTTTATTTAGGAGCTAGAGAACCATATATATACAGAATAAATATGGAAAATTGGATATATATATATATATATATATATATATATATGTCAAATATTAATCTATTATTGCATTAATTTTTAGGCGTGAATTTCCTTAATTATAAAATGACAAACGAGAGAGGAGGTAATGGATTTTTATATGACGCAACTTCAGGTAATCAAACACAAATACTACTTCATAGAATCTTTTAGAAACCTGACAGATGTGATAATCTCAACCGGATCATGAAGTAAAAAGTTATTGGTTTAACGTTTAATGGTAATTAAATTGTAGTTGAATCGATATATTTATAATAGATAAAAATAAATATATTATAACATAAAATTTATCAATCACGGTAAAAAATTTATCAAATGATATTTTAAAATTAGATAATGATATTACAAATTAAAAGGAAAATAAAATCACAAATGACTATATATAGATTGCAATAAACACTTCCAAACAAATAT
>JAOXNR010040348.1:0-20144 GCA_028571225.1 Parsonsia alboflavescens | reverse complement strand
CAAAGATCCACAAAACTCGATCATCTAGAACAAACTTTGACATTTCGTTCATGTATATCCCAAAGCCATTCTTAAACTAGACATTCAAGTATGCCAATGCCTAAGAATGTGATTCCAAGTAGTTCTCATGAATATCAAGTATCAACAATTCACTCATAAAATCCTTAGGCATGAATGTAGCATTTCCACCAAACAGAGAATAATCATACTTATGAACTTCATCATGTATGACTTGTCTTAACAAACCAAACACATAGTCACAAGCATATTCTTTCACAAATGATTCTTCACAAACTCAAAATCCATAAAAGCTGTCACTAAACTTAAAGAGGTATAAAATATACTTTCTCTAAATAAGAAATCATCATGTTTAAGAAATTTCATTCTAGCACCTTGCTTATGAAGTTCATAAGCATCTTTACACACACACTTAGTCTAAGAAAGCAATCTTTCATGTTCAAATTTCAACAAACTATCATCAAGTATAGAGATAAGAGTGTATCACTTTAACATCTCACTTATCATCTTCTTGTCCTTGCCTTCTTTCAACTTGTTTAGTCCTTCAAGAACCAGAAATTTTGGCACAAGAACAGTAGAAAAACAGTGGTCAATGTTAGAAATGGGTATTGAAATCTCCTTGTGCATCTTGAAGATCAAATGACACTCTTTTTCTTTCGCTTCGTCATTAAATTCTTCATTTTCTGCACTAAATTCTTTTTCACTCTCAATGTCATTTTTCATCTCAAGTTCTCTCTCAATCTCTTTTTCTCTTCTCTCAAGATCTTCTTTCTCTTCTCCCTCAATTTCTCTCTTGTTCTTTCCACTCTCTTTTCTGTCTAACTTTTCTGTCCAGCTTTTCTTTCCAGAATTTTCAGTCCTTTCCTTCTCAGCTCTTTCCCTCTCACTCTCTCTCGGGTTTCCCTCATTTCTGTCCAGCTCTTCTTTTTCTACATGAAATTCTTTCATTCTCTCAAGAATTTTCATTCGATCCATGTATGCTTCATGAGGTTTTAAAGGGTTCAAATGTATCTTCCTACCTTCGAATTCCAACGTATACTTGTTCTTGTAACCATCATAGATCACTTTTCTATCATATTACCATGGTCTACCAGGTAACAAGTGTGTTGCTTGCATAGGTAGTACATCGCAAAGCACCTCGTCATGATATTTACCCATAGAGAATGAGATCCTTACTTGTATGTCAACCTTCTCTTCACCATTATCATTTGCCCCTCAAAGCTTGTCGGGCTTTGGATGGTCTAAGCAAGGTAACTTCATCTTCTCAACCAAATAGGAACTTGCTACATTCACACAACTACCATTATCCATTATGACACTACAACCATGTCCTTATATCAAGCATCTTGTATAGAATCTATCACGAACTTGCTTCACTTGTTTAGGACCAAATTCATCTCCTTGCCCTTCAACTTCAGCCATGATTTCTTCCTCATCATATGCCTCATCAAATTGTTGTTGGAGAACTCTTCCTCTTGGCTGTACCCTTTGCACATCTCCTTCTCTGCCCTTGCCTCCTTGCTGAAACTAAAAATTTCTAGCAGCTCTATTAGGGGCGGGTGGAGTGTCAATTGAGTTCACCCTCTCTTGTACTCTATCAATTCTTGTACTAAGATCTTGTCTTATGCATGTCCTTTTTCATTGATCCCAACTCCATTGACAGTATTTGAAAGGCTTTATCAACAAAAAGATTTGCTGTATTGTCCTCTCCAAAGTTAGAAGCAACTGATGCACTTGCACCATCTCTAGTTGAACGTTCTCTTGACACAATGTTTCTTCAACTTGCCCTCACACCACTCGTGTATGTCACTCTTAAATTGGCTTTTTCTTCACTCTAATGTGCTCACCCCTTAGCCTTTCTCCTCTCTTAGCTCTTCTTTAAGGACTTAACAAGGCAATCAACTCAAGCATCAAAAACTCAAAACAAGTAGCTCATATCTTTCAACTTATAAGAGTCAAAGAGATAAGAATATCAAGGAAAAATGGTCAATAAACCCAAAGTAGATGATTAGCACTTAGAATCCAATAAGAAATAGATGAAAGGCAATATAACAAACCCCCTGAGGACAAAGAAGTTATGATCTAACTTTCTAGAATTTCAGTTCGGTCGATGTCCAAATTTTCACAATTCAACTTGGCAAATTGACGATTCAATGCAGTATATCATATCTCAAAATCTTCCCAACATGTTAAACATCATAACAATAGAATTCAACTTCACAATTTTCAGATCAATCTCAACCTAATTTTTTTGGAACTTTTTTCTAGAATTTTTTTGATAGATTTTCTGGTTTTCAACTTTGGAGATCTTTGATCTCTCTTCTCTTCTTTCTTTCTTTGTACTCTTTTCAATTTTGATGAGATAGAGAAGAAGTAGATTCAACAAACGAATTGAATTGGCCTTGATTTTCAGATCTAGGACACAATTCCACAAAAGGTCACAAGAAGAAAACTAGGATTAATGTAAGGAACAAATACAAAATACATAAGATCACGTAGATTTCAAAGAAACAACATGATCTTAACACTTAAACACGAAAACAAATAAAGGATAGGCAAACCTTTTGACGAATAAACCTAGAGCTTTGATACCAAAAGTTGATGTGATCTCAAATTTGGAAGGAACCCATCATTCATCAAATCCAAATTTTTGACCAAAACCAAATTGTTATTGCCCAAGACTTCATGCAAGAGATTCAAGCTAGAACCATTGACCAATTGTCATCCAATATGATCTACTGGATTGAGTCCCATCAACTCAACTCAATCACCCTAGCAAAGCATTGAGAACCCTAAATGTTAACTAAGAACCCTAGAAAAGCCTTAGGAAGAACTCTCGGTCAGTCACCCTTTGAATCCAAAAGGAATTCATTCAATTTGCTGAAAAGTGTTTGTAGAGTTAATTGTTAAAATGCAATACAAATGATGACCTATTTATGGGCTTAGCCCCAATTAGGATTAGGGACTTAATTAGCCACCTAAAGCTAGCTTAAAACATAAAGAAAGCAACTAAAAATAAGTAGAAAAGTCTAACTAAAGTCAAGAGAACAAGGCTGTAAAAACAGAGAACCAAAATAGAAATTTCTGTGCGAATCTTGCCAATCTATCCAGCTCATGCAGCCTCACTTCCGAAGCTACAAATGGCTTGATTCCTTGCTTAATCACTCCTCCTTAATATCTTCTATCATCTGCATGTTGAGCTCTTTCCTTGGTTTTGCCTCTATTGACGGTTATGCTTCAAACAATGTTGTAAAGTCTAACATTTGTCTCAACACATTTGTTGAAAGTTTCAGCCTTGTTCATTCAATTTCCAACCTTGTTCTTTCAATTCAAAGTTCCATGCTTATACTTGAAATATTGATCTTTGTACAAGAACTCCCAATCATTATTAATATCATCTTCAATCTCTAACAAGCCTTTCTTCATTCTTGATCTCCCAACCTTGTATTTGAAATACAAGCTCTTGTACATAAACTCCTTTATTCCATAAGTATCTTCCTATGAGATCTTCTATGAATTATCTCATGCCATGTATGCTCCTTGATCTCCATAAAAAACTCTTCTAGGGTTCTTCATGAAAACTCTTGATTCTTTAATACCTAACTAGAGTAATTGAATTGGGTTGAAGAAATCCAAGATAATAGAACATTTTTGAAGGCATTATGGTCATTAGCCTTCTAGCTTGAACCTCTTAGTGAAGTCTATATGTAGATTTTAGATTTGGTTGTGATTTTGGGTTTGGATAGATGGATGAAGAATTCAGCCAAGTTCAAGAATCACACCAATGGGGAAACCTATACTTTACTGTGATTCGGTTGATAGTCTACTATCCATGCACATTCACAAGCTACCATCCTTCTTCAGCACTAACAAGGCTAGCACAGCACACAAACTCGTACTTTCACGGATGTATCCCTTTTCCAACAACTCGGTTACTTGGTGCTTCAACTCTTCATGTTGTTGTGGCGACAATCTATAATGAGGTTTGTTCGGAAGAACCGATCCTGGAATCAAGTCAATTTGGTGCTGAATATCATGCATCTTCCTCCCTTCCACCAAACTTTCCCTCATAAGCTGTAATACCATTTTCTTCGGCCCCTTATTGATAGTGTAGCAGTGCATATAACCGTCATATGTCACTCGGTTATCGCATTGCCAAGGTTTACCCAACAACAAAAGCGTAGCGTCCATAGGAACTACGTCACAATAGATAACAATCGAGTATTAGGGGCCGAAAAAGAATTCAACCCGACACCTCTTCCCCACACTAACATCTGTCTCCTTGTTTAACAATCAAAACTTGTACGGTTTAGGATGTGTTTCGGTTTTAAGTTGCAATTTTTGAACCGCCTCTTGCGAAATCACGTTCTCGCAGCTGTTGCTGTTGGTGCTGATAATCACCTTGCAGGCCTTGTTTCCTATGGTGCATCTAGTGGTGAATATATTCCTCCGCTTCCAATCTTATTTGCCTTAAGAGCAAGGCAGACCCTCCTAAGCACCAAACTTTCCTCCTTCACATCTTCTAGGGAAAATACACAACCCTCAACTACATCATCCAATTCAAATTCAAGTTCACAATCATGTCCATGTTCAACACCATCCTGTATCAGCAACTGAGACCTGACCCTTGGACACTCAATCTCATAATGATGCTTTTGCTGACATCTATGACAAGTAATATTGGCCTTACTCGAAGTAGGTCTATTCGGAATATTACCTGTCCCTTGGCTCGCTGACTAGCGTTTCGATTTGGTGATGACTGCATGGACCTCCCGCTCGTGCTAATGGGATGCTGCTGGTTGATGCAATTCGTGACTGAGGGGAAGGAATAGGTCCCCTTCCGAATGCTACACTTTTACTACTATTTCAGGCCAAACTCTTTTCTACAACCTTAACCTTCATCTGAACTTCCATCACCGTGTTAAATGTATGCACTTGCAAAGCGTCCAGAATAGTCGGTTTGAGGCCATGCAAATATCTGGCTACCAATTGTTCCAGAGTCTACCATAATTGATTCTGTGCCACCATGCGATAAAATTCCGAAGTATATTCCTCCACGCTCTGAGATCCCTATGCCAAACTTCGCAATTTTTGGAACAAAGTTTGATGGTAGTTGTAGGGCAGGAATTCCTTTCGCATCTCAATTTTCATCCCAATCATCCAAAACAGGGAGTCCTTCCAAGTATCGTTGGTAACAGAAAGATTGCCACCATGCCGTTGCCCAATCCTTGAATCAAATAGCAACTAGCAAACCCTTCTTATCAGCAGGAACTTCTTTCAGCAAAACATCTCATCCATCGAACTCAACCAATCCGAGAACTCCTCAGGTCACAAGCTACCGGAAAATATGGAAATCACCAACTTGAACCCCATGTCCCAATGCGGAGCTGCTGGTTCATGATCTATCTCTCTCAGCTTGTAGTTTCCTTTTCGCGCAACTCTTGGTAATCCCCTCGGATTCGGTTCACTTGGTGGCAGCTCAAGTTCCTCCTCACTATTGCTGTTTTCTTCTTCCTATCCATTGGCTAGTTTAGGCTTATCGGCCTTTTGTTGGACAGCCAAGCATTGCACCATCTCCGTTAGGGTTTTCATCTGCTTGTCCCTACTCTCTTGTTTCCGCTGCACCTCGCACTGACGTTTTTCCCTAACCCGTTGCATGGCTTAGATTAGGGTGGCTAGGGTTTGTTCGAGATTCCTGCCTGACACTGTGTATCTTAGCTTTGACACCAATTGACGCAGACGGTCGTGGCAAGTTGATGATTTTTCCCTATGGTGGGCAACGACAACAAGTTTCGAAAAACTCAAACTTTGGATAATCCGTTAACGCTTGAGGCTTTTAGACAATTTGACTTCAGGACTTACCAGAAATCAAGAAAACGAAAATAGAATTCTTCTTCTATAATTAGACTTCAATATAAGGTAGTTAAAGGAAGAAGAAAGAAAAGCAACCAATACGATAAAATTTTATTGAAGAAAAATAATCAATTCTGTATATCTGTCTATGAAAAAAGAACAAAGTCGAGGCTATATATAGCCTTATTGTCAAAAGTAACTAAAAACCTAATCCTATGCGAAATTCAAAAAAAAAAAAAAAAAATCTTAATCCTATGCAAAATTTTTTAAAAAACAAAGAAAACAAGTTTCTAAATAAAATTCTATCTAATTAAGGAAATAAAATTATTTAGCAATCTTGATCTTGTTCTTGGCCTCTTCAACCTTCCTTGACTAGACTATCGTGTTTCGTTTGGTGGAAGATGTTTCAATCGTTATGACTGACGTAAAGTGGTTGTAGGAAGCAACTGTGGCTTTGTCTCATCTACAAGCCTTGTGTCATGGTGCATCCTTGAGGATTTGACAGCGACTGAGGTATTTCCTTGGGGCACCATCAGGTGGAGCATGACACAACACTGCCTCTAGAGAGCCGTTGATGATGAGTCTTAGGCGACGAAGAGGAATTTATATTCTTACCATTTATATTTCACATAACAATATTTATTGATGTTTTCTCTTTCAATTCAGTGGTGGATGTAGCCCACTTCCCTTGCTTGCCCCCGTATTTGTGAGCTGATGCTCGTCTCGGAGCTTCTAGAACTGGTGCTACATGGCACCTGAGGTGCCTTCTTCTCCGAAGGCTGATTCAGTCCACTTCAAGAGTACAATGGCATGGTCTATTGGATATAGTAAGCAATCAACCTTTTTACTTGTGTATTTTTTTATCTTTTATTTTTTAAAAAATCAAATGTTTATTAAACTAAATTATTACATATACAGGCATCTGCTTCATCACCATACACTGAGCTAGATAAGCAAGAGCGGCAGATACGGTATTGGACTGGTTTTGATGACCTCCCGTATATTCCATCTGTTTGTTGGGGGGCTTTGAAGCACAACACAATCGGGGAGGTCGTCCGACAGCAGGCATCCCCCTCTGCGATTATAGAGGTCAGTCTAATGATAGTTAAATTAGTAAATTGAAAATTAAATAGTCTAATTTATTGTGTCTAATGTTCTATATCTGTTTTATTTTTAGTCACCTACTCCAAGAGTTAGGGATGCTGAGATCCTCGGAGACGAGAAGCAGCATTCCGAGGAACGACCTCCATCCCCTGTGAGATCGGAGGGTCATGGGGGCGGAGGAGGACTACCACTAGTATCAATCTTTTCATGTTTTTTCTTTTTAATCAAGCATTCAATTCAGTATGTATATTTATTATAATTTATGTTTAAAATTATAGTACATTCCCGCGAGTGTTGAGGGGCCCTCTCATTCTATTCCTATTAGCGACGACATGATGGCCCAACTCAAGACCTTATTGGCAAAGTTTGAGGAGCCGGTCCATGCCTACTTTATCGAGCAAGTCGATGCCCGCTTTGTCGAGCAGGTGCATGCTCAATTGAAGCAGCAAAAGCAACTTGTCGTGGCTCGACACACTGCTGTCCTCCAGCGACTAGATGAACTAGAGCGTCAACAAAGCCTAGGGCCCGGTGGTCAGACATCTCCTTGTTCACATCAAGTTAGTATGCTCTCTACAATCTGAATTATTTAGATATTGATTTTATTCTAGTGTATTTATTTTCTTTGAATCTAGCAGGAGCAGATGACTAGTTGTGGGCAGGATATAGATCCATGTGCTTAGGTTGTGGTTGACTCTACCCCCTAGGTTAGTTCATATTTATAATAGTTTTATCTTTTAATAGATAATATTTAAGCAAATTTTCTTAAATAGTTATGTTATTTATGAATGGTTAATTTTTTGTACTTAACAAACGGAGGGAGATGTTAGTGAGAGGGAGGTGGCAGATCCACCTGCTCTAGTCGAGGTTCGGACTACTAACCAGGTTAGTCTAAACATCTCTCTGTTTTTTAATATTTTATATGTAAACCGATTTTTGTAGTTACTTAATTTAATTTAAATAACAAGTAGAGGGGGATGCCAATGAGAGGTACGTTACACCCACTCCACCTAGTACTGTTGTATCCGACCTTGTTATTCAGGTGAGACGCGACATAATTAGCTAAGTTAATTTCTTTTTTTTATTTCATATTTATATGTCTTGTTCAAGTCTCTTTAATTTAATTTCTTTACGTATAATAATTGGATTATAAATTTTTTTTAAGAGGGAGAATGTGCTCTTCGACATAAATTCCAGGCTGCAAGCCTCATGTCACCATTCATGGACCCTTCTCACCATATACATTCTGGGGCTCCAATGAAAAAGCCTAGAACGAAGAAAGGGAGAGAGAGAGAGAGAGAGAGGTCTAGTAGAGGTGCTCCGTGGTATTTCTAGTGGACAATCTCTGTACCCAGAGCCGCTTGGATACTTTTTGCTCTTCGGGGGAATCGAAGAGGTATACACATTAATTCCGTTAATATGATATAGCTTTCTCTTCATAATTAAGTTAGTGTGTCTTTTTTTAGTATGTTAGAGTTATTATTTAAATTTTCTAAAAATTGTGGTCTTTATGTGGCACCCGCTCCACAGGGGAAATCCTTTCCTTTGACGGGAACTTTTTGAGGACAGTTCGAGATTGCACACATTATCTGGAGGACCCTCATGTCGATCAGTTCATAAGAGGGCTCCGGCTGGCAGCTACAGTGCATCCAGAGGCCTTCCTTGTGGCACAGAGGTTCGCCATTGCCCCGCCTTATCTCTTTGTAAGAATAAAATTAATTTTTATCAATTGTTCTATTGGAGTTTGATTATATCATATCAATTAAAACTAACACAAATTGCAAAGTATGCTCCATTTTGCTTTCGTTTGTACCTGAACTGGAGAGAAGCCTAAGATGTACGAGTTCAATGATGGTTCCATCGATTGGGTGAAAGAAGTTGGAGAGGATGATGAGGTCATCTGGTGGTAGGTCGATGAGGTAATAAACATAGTTTTTATTTTAAATTACATTTTATATATAAATAATTTAATATTGTTCGATGTATTTGTAGGTCTTGATGCCATGTTGCCACACGAATCATTGGTTACTTCTATAGATCTCGTCGAAGGGGGCGAAGGTCACTCTATATGATCTGAGGCCAGCGAGAGATAAAATGGAGAGGGCGTGCATGATGGAGATGATGGAATCGGTCTATAGGATGCTGTCGCACCTTCTGGTGCAATTTGGCTATTATTCCATGATAGGAGTTGCTGTTGCTCCACCTGTTAGGTTCGGATTTGAGTTTTTTGGCATTGAAGCCCTCCTAAGTCAGCCTAATTTGACTAGTTGTGTAGCCTACACTACACATTACATGGTGCAATTGCTAAGGTTATATGTTTGGGCGATGCCATCATTAGAGGATGTTCAAGATGCACCCCAGTGCATCAGAGACAAGAATGCTTCGATCACTTTCTACATTTAGTAAAGATTGTGTGGATTGTGCTTTGAAAATTTTTTTACCCTGTTGCATTTGAACTCTCACAGTGACATGCCTTGGTTTCTTTCTTTGTTTAGCATTTTTTTCTTATGAATTTTGTTGATAATGAGGAAATTTTAAGCCTATTTGGATGCTTAGATAAACTACTTGGTTAGGTGGGAATTGGGTTTGGAATTGGGAAACTCGCTTTTCTCGTTTGAAATGGTGGAAGGTCATGATGTACTTATTGAAGGTCGGGATAATATACTGAAAGTCGGTATAATCATCTGAAGGTTGGGATTATCGGTTGAAGGTCGTTGCAAAGACTTGGTCAACTTTGAAATTTGCCAAGTCTTGCTTTGACCATCAACCAATAATCTCAGCGTTTGGATGATTATATCGACCTTCAACATATTATCCCGACCTTCGGTATTATTATAATTATTATTAAATTTTAAATTAAATAAAAATCACTACCACTACTAATATTAATATTAATATTATTATTATTAAATTTAAAATAATATCATTATTATTATAAATATTTAAATTTCATTTAAGTTGGATTATTCCGACCTTCAACAAGTACATCCCGATCTTTAGATAGATAATTGCGACCTTCCAACATTTCAAACGAGAAAAGCTAATTTCTCATTTCCAAACCCAATTCTTACCTCCCCAGTTGTTTATTCTAATTCTTTCCCCCAATTTCATGACTGTAGAAGAAGAAGAAGAAGAAATATGGTCAACAATGGAGTTGAAAGAGATTGGGTAGCTCTTCCAATTAAACTGTTAGTGTTGATTGTTTTGAAGCTCTAGATTGTTGATGCAGATAAATTCCTGATTGCATGTACTTCATGGAACAAAGCAAGGAAGCCCTATAAAGTTGCTGTTTATGATTTTCATTGTAGAGAAAGCCAGCTTTTGTTTGATGGTTTTGAATCTAGGTGGGTTGTAGCAGTATGCCTTTGGGTTGAAGATATGATGTATAGATATTTATTTTTGGTTCAATTATTTTTAATTTTCACTAGTTTGCATTACATGCTTCTTTTATTAAAAAAAAATAATAAGAAATTCATGTGGTTGGATAAATAAAAATTTTGCAAACTAGTAAGAATATGAAAATAATTACAAGTCATGAATCGTCTCAATACCAACATCGCCTTCAAAAAAATCCACACGTTCATCGACGACACCTACATTAACATTAACAGACACTCCCATTTCATTTGTCTCCTCTAACCTTAGTCCAGAAAACTCGAGATTGTTGGGTAAATATTAGATTAGATGGGTGCCTTTCTGGAGGATTATCATTCGATAAAGTAACCTCTACTTCAAGTGGTAGGGCTTCATTGGCTGTGCTCGAAGAAGTTTGACGATTATGTCCTTTTCTTCTGCATATTGTGTAAGCTTTCTTCCATCGATGTTGTTCACTTTGAGAGAGGAACCGACCTTCTTGTGGTCTTCCTACCTCCATTCTTGCAAACGGGGCATTGGCAACCACGTCTTCCAAACTTTCTATTCTATCGAAACTCGAAGACAACGGAATAGGTTGTATCGAAGTGCATATGCCTTCTGCAATATTTCTGCGTCAAAGGAATTTTCATGGCACAAGAATAGTAGTGGGCCCTTATTTCCCTATAAAGAATTAAAGATGAAAAAAAAATACAAATTGGAATTATGATTTTAAATTTATTTTCTAAACAATAGAGAAGGTCCGGAAGGTCAAACCTACCTTACGGAAGGTATATTTAAATTATACAAAGGTTTTTTCAATACCCGGTGACAACAATGGCATGTTTACATGAAATTCCTTCTACTTTCCATCTTTGACATCTACTAGTCCTTCGAATCATATCCATAACAACATTTGCTTCTTGTGGGGAGATTACCCAAGCTCGAATGGATGTAGTGTGCAGCCTTTGTTGGTCAACCTTCACAACTTCCTGCTCAATCCGTTCCACAACACATTTGGTAATAATATCAGGCATTGTAGCTGCTACTTCTTATTGTTTATTGACCCAACTCTAACACATATCCCTATAAAACTCTTGAGGGAATGTAATCGGCAATTTTCAAGCTTTCTTGATCTCTTCATTGAAGGATTCCACAAGATTGCTTGTCATTTGGTTGTATCAATTTTTCGGACAATAAGTATGTAACCAACCTGATAGCTCTACCTCAACATCCAACCACTGATGAACTCGTAGGGTGTATATGTTGAATGTGTCCAAAGTAGTGGTCGCGTTTGTGCTTATTGTAGGCATATGTAGCTCTGTTGAGATTGTTGCAACATGAGGATCGCTGCACTTTTTCTTTAAGTTTTCCTTCGAATGTTGAAAACGAAAGGCATGTGGAACCTCGGCATACACTTTTCTCACTACTTATAGTATGTCTTTGTGTCGATTAGATACAATTACCAAATCATCAGGTGATCCGTATGCAGTTCTTAGTCTTCTTAAGAACCACTCCCATGATTCATTGCGCTTCTCTTCAAAGAATCCAAAATGCAAGGGAAAAAATTTGTCCGTTACCATCAGCACAAACAGTTGCATAAATTTTGGCCTCGTGTGCACCTTTCAAGTGTGTTGCATCTATGATAATGATGGGTCTTATGTACTTGAAACCCTCGATCAAAGGACTAAGAGTGCAAAATGACCTCACAAAATGCTCCTCTGGCTATGCAATACTGGTCACTGTGCCAGGCATTATACGCTCCCTGAGGTTGAAGTATCATGGAAGTTGTCTAAATGAGTCCTTTGGAGTTCCATAATCTATGTCCTTTACATGTTGTAAGGATCTCCAGGCTTTGGTGTATCCTGACTTCACATCATAATTCTCCCGCATGTCTTGAATCACATTTTTGGGGGTGTGATTTGCACCAACGATTTTACCAGTGTACAAACGACCAATTGTTGATGCACTTACATCCATGTTTTGGCTTTGCTATACAGTTTGAAAGCAAGTGTGAGTCGGGACAAAGTTGTGAATCACCCATATCTGGCATCCAACTCTACAGGATCTCCAGGCTTTGGTGTATCCTAACTTCACATCATAATTCTCCCGCATGTCTTGAATCACATTTTTGGGGGTGTGATTTGCACCAACGATTTTACCAGTGTACAAACGACCAATTGTTGATGCACTTACATCCATGTTTTGGCTTTGCTATACAGTTTGAAAGCAAGTGTGAGTCGGGACAAAGTTGTGAATCACCCATATCTGGCATCCAACTCTACACTGTGCACGTATCATGAAGGTGCAGTTTTTTTTATTCTTGCATCATGCCTTGAATCTTACCTTATCCAAACTTACCAAGTGGTAGGAAAATCAGTTCTCGAGTGAATATTGACCCATTGCTGTCATCAATTCATCCTTACTGCTAAAAATTAAATCCTTCACTATCGAACCCACAAGTGGAATGGTTTCATCTTCTGAATAATGCACCTTTGCATCCTCACCCCAATCCATGTTTGTGAATTGAGTAGAAGAGTTCGGTATAAATTGCTCACAAGGAACTAAGTGTCTGACCCCATCGTCGAAGTTCAAGAGGACATTATCATCAGCACTGTGGATACATTCTTCTTCGTAATCATCATCATCATCAGCATCGAGTGCGAAGATTTTTGGATAGTCCAGGTTCATCGTTCAGAGGTGGGAATGTCTCATCCGGATTCCTTTCGTACGCATTAACAAAATCATTCATTGCATGATCACCACCACACTGATTTAATCTCTCAATTTTGTTAACGACCACCATTTTAGGATCAGCTTCCCCCATCAAATATGTGATCCCATATATATGTTCAATTTCCATTATTTTAGTACTTCGATTGGATAATCTGGATGCAATTGAGATTTGTACGTCAAATTGGTTTAAATCAATCTTCATAACTAATGTCGTTTGGTACGACTACCGGACCCGCCCTTCCATTTAGAGAACCATCATGAAGAACTATTCTGATATAATCCGTTTTTGCAAGAATCCAAGGAAAAATGTACAAGCAATACTAGAAGAAAAAATTGAGAAATATCTTAATAAAATAAATAAATAAAAATAAATACAGAAAAAGGTTCTAAATTTTTTTTTTTGAAGAAAAAAAGGGCTTAAAGGTTGAGATGACCATATGGAAGGTCAATTGAACTTTTTAAATTTTTTTAAAAAAATACTGAAGGTCGTTTTAATCCGTTGAAGGTCAATATAATCCTTCAAATGTCAAAATGATCTATTGGAAGGTCGATTGAAGAAAAAAAGGGCAGGGCGGGGGAGGGGGCTTGAAGGTTGGCCCGTACTCCCAAGGGTCCGCCAATACTCCCGAAGGTCTGTCGATACTTTAAACATTGAACACAAGCAACTTACTTTCTTTCCTTCCTTATACCAAACAAACAATACAAAACGGACTACTGGTAAAACCCAACAACATTTATTAATAAAAATACAAGTATCAATCAACATAGCAACAACAAAGAAAAAGAAATTGAATTCGAAGTTGGCCGAACAACGTTATCTTGAGATTGTGAAGAAAAAAAAATCAACTCCTCTCCCAAACTCAAACACAACCTCCGAAGTTTTTTTTTTTTTTTTTGCTTTTCAACAGAGAGAATGGGTTTGTTTGAAGTTCAACTTTCACCAAGGAGACTTCATCAATGATGCAGTAATTGTATTGTCTTCCATTCAATTTTATGGCAGTGCGATGGTAGTTGAGGTGTTTTGAATATTGAGGGGCGATATAGTAATTACATGTTAACAATGAATAAAGGATAGTTTTGTTTTTTATTTTAAAGGAAAAGGTCAAAATGAGTATAGAGTGAAAAGTTAGTTTTAAAGTTGGATAAATTATGAAATGTTATACAGATTTGGATGAATTATGAAATGTTATACAGATTTGGATAAGATAGAAATCTTTCTAGTCAGATTGAGTAGATATGAAAACACCTCCTTACTTGTTGTTCACTTATAAATTTAGAATATGTAATAATAATAATTAATTTATAATTTTCAATTGTTTTGTTAAGAATTTTAATAATGTAACATTAGAAAGTTAAATTGAGTTTCTTTTAAAATATAATAATTTGATCTTATTTATATCTGTTTAATATTTTTACAACAAATTGAAAAAAAGGGCAAATTTTGGTCTCGTTTTTGTACAATCTTTTTAGTTTAATAAATGGGTAAGTCTGTCAAATCCCTCATCATCAAAAGTGGTTTAGTAAAAAAGTTAAATAAATTTCTATTAAAAATATTATTATCAGTATAAATAGGTTAAAAATATGAAGATTTTTTTCTTTTTGAGAACTATTTTTAAACATTCTTTGATGTTTTCTTTATTCTGATGATAAAATTAATTTTAACACTAAGTAAGCTTTACAAATAAATTGCCATATAGCAACGAGTTTTTCTACTCCAGAAAATTCTGACTCCAAAAATTAATTTTTGTCGATGTATGCTAAATCAATGAGTATAGATACTATTCTGACGGTTTATATTTTCATCTCAATAGGCAAATATATTATTGACAAAATTATTTCCATTGCCATAATTTTTTTTTTTTTATAGCAAAATCATAATTAGAACTTGTATTGCTATGGCATGGGTGACCGTAGATAATTCACACAAAAAATCGATCATTAAATCATAATTAGATGAACCAATCTCATATGGCTTCTTAAAACTTTTGTAAATGAATTTATTTTGTATATAAATGCTTGAGAAAATGATTATCTTTTGAGGTCAAGTAAAAAACCATCAACTCTGTCATTAATTTAACTTTATCTTTGATTAACTTAATCATTAATATAAATAATATGTTTTTTATATTTATTAAATTAAAATTTGAATATAGAAATATCATAAATAAAACTTACTGATAGAAAAATGATGTCATTAAATGACAATTAATTTGTAGTGCAGGAAGTTCTATTCTCTTAAAATATTATTTAATAATCATGAGTACTCATTAAATAAAATTAAATTCCCTATGAAACATTATTTATTAATATTTAATTAAAAAATTATAATAATTGTATTAACAAGTTATATACATAAAAATATGAAAAGTCCCTTTTTCTTAAAAATATGACTTTAAAAATTATTTGTCCACCTTCACATCAAGTCACAAAATAAGGGGTCGTTATCACATTTACCCAATTTGAGGGGAAAGATTTCAATATTACCCAAATCGATACAATACTTCATAATTTATCCAAATCTAAAATTAACTTTTCACTCTGTACACATTTTGACTTTTTCCTTTTAAAAAAAAAACAAAACTAGACTTTATGCACTTTTATCATGTAGTTACTATATTGCCCCTCAACATTCAAAACAGCCAAACTACCTCTGCAACTGCTGTAAAACCAAATTGAAGACCATATTAATGAAGTTTCCTTGTTGAAAGTTGAATTTGAAGGAACTTATTCTCCTCGTTGAAGAAAAAAAAAAGTCGACATTTGGATTTGGGAGAGTTGGTTTTTTTCTTCACAAGATCAAGCTAGCGTCTTGTCGTTCAGAATAAGTTCTTGTTCAGTTTTTTTTTTTTTTGTGCTGTTGTGGTGTTTGCTGGTTGTGTTTTGATTAAGTGCCGCTAGATTTTTCTAGTTTGATGTTTCTTTGTTTTGTGTTGTTTATTTGGTGTAAGGAAGGAAAGAAGGTTGTTTATGTTGAGTGTTTGAAGTAATGGCCAACCTTCGATAGGTACGACCGACCTTCGAGAGTTCTATTAGACCTTCTATATGTCTGTCTGACCTTCAATAGTATAAGCCGACCTTCAAGTCCAATTTTTTTTGTTGGTTCAACCGACCTTCCAGTTGATCCTTTCGACCTTCTAAGGATTATATCGACCTTCAAATAGACCATCCATAAGGTTAATTAGACGTTTGAAGGGATTATATCAACCATCCATATGATCACCTTGACCTTCAAGCATTTTTTTTCGATCCTTTTTTTTTCTTTCAAAAACTATGTAGACCCTTTTTTCTTTGCTTTGTTTTTTTAATCAAGATATCTCTCCCCTTTGGTTTCTATTATTCGTTGTACATGATCCATGCTGAATATAATTTTCTTGGATTCTTGTAGAAATGGGGTTAATCAGAATTATTCTTCACAATATTTCTTTGGGTGGAAGGGCGCGTCCGGTAGTCGTACCCGATGACATCAGTTATGAAGATTTTAGGATAACTATGGCAGGCTACATGAAGATTGATTAACTGTTATCCGCTTGATTGCATTTTTCAACTTTCGACTTTAGCCTGCTCCCTTTCCCTCTCTTTGAAGGCATAGGCCTTTCATATCTGTTTGTTACTTATTTCAGTTAACAAGCTAATACTGACTCGGCTTGGGAGTAGCTGTGAACTTACTTTCCAATCCCCTTGTTCGTGGTAATAAGAAGATGCATGAGCTGTGACCTTATCTACTTTAGTTGAATTCGAAAGCCCTCATCTCCTATGTATTCCAATTGCCTTACTAAAGCTGGTCTTAAGCCAGCGTTGAGTGCTTCCTATCTAAAGGATGAGTGTAGCTTTCTTTACATTCTCGTAAGCATAACGACTACTATTCCCATTCCTAAAGCTTGCCAGCATACCAGATTGATAGCTTAAATAGTGAAAAACGATTCGTTGATGTACAAATCTCATTTGCATCTAAATTATCCAATGGAGGTACTAAATTATTGGAAATTGAAGATACATAAGAGATCATGTTTTTTACTGGGGAAGTTGATCCTAAAATAGTGGTCATTAACAAAATTGAAAGATTACATAAGTGTGGTGTTGATCCTACAATGGATGATTTTGTTAATGCGTACGAAAGGAATCCGGATGGGACATTCCCATCTGCAAAACGATGAACCCGGGCCATTTGGAAATATTTGCACCGATGCTGATGCAGATGATTATGGTAATGATCATTACAAAGAAGAATATATCCATGGTGTCGATGATGATGTCGTCGTGAACTTCAACGATGGGGTTAGACATGTAGTTCCCTTTCAACAGTTTATACCGGACCCTTCTACATAGTTCACAGACATGGACTAGGGTGATGAACCAGAGGTGCATTATTCTAAAGATGAAACCATTCCACTTGTGCATGAGATAGGGAAGGATTCAATTTTTAACAATAAGGATGAATTGACGATAGCAGTCAGTCAATATTCGCTCAAGAATCGGTTTCCCTATCTCGTGGTACGTTCGAATAAGGCACGATTCGAGGAGCGATGCAAGAATAAAAAAGATTACACCTCATGATACATGCACAGTGTAGAGCCGGATGCCAGATATGGGTGATTCACAAATTTATCCTGACTCACACTTGCATTCAAACTGTAGTACAAAGCCAAAACAGGGATGTAAGTGCATTAACAATTGGTGGTTTGTAAGCTAGTAAAATCACCGGTGCGAATCACACCTCTAAAAATGTGATTCAAGACATGGGGGAGAATTATGGTGTGAATTATACACCAAAGCATGGAGATCCTTGCAGTGTGCAAAAGAAATCACTTATGGAACTCTAGAGGACTCACTAAAACAGCTTCCAACATACTTCTACCTCTTGGAGAGTACAATGCCCGACTCAGTGACCAGCTTAGCATTGTTGGAGGAGCATTTTGTGAGGTCATTTTGTGCACTTGGTCCTTTGATTGAGGGTTTCAAGTACATGAGACCCGTCATTGTCCTAGATGCAACACACTTGAAAACTGCACAGGAGGGCAAAATTTACCCAGCTATGTGTGCGGATGGAAACGGAAAAACTTTTCCACTTACATTTGGATTCGGTGAAGAGGAGGGTAATGATTCATGGGAGTGGTTCTTAAGAAGACTACGAATTGCATGCGGATCACCTGATGATTTGGTAATTGTATCCGATCGATACAAAGGCATACTATACACAGTGAGAAAAGTGTATCCCGAAGTTCCACATGCTTTTTGTTTTCGGCATTTGAATGAAAATTTGAAGATAGAGTGCAGAGATCCTAGTGTTTAAACGATTTTCACTAGTGCTGCATTTGCCTATAGTAAGGATAGATGCAACCACTACTTTAGGGAGATTGAACGTATGCATCCTGGGGTTCATCAGTGGTTCGATGTTGAGGTAGGGTGATTGGGTTGGGCTCGTGCTTATTGTTCGAAGAATCAATACAATCGAATGACTAGCAATCTCATGGAGTCCTTCAATGAAGCGATCAAGAAAGCTCGAAAATTACCGATTACATCCGCTCATGAGTTTTATATGGGGGTATGTCTCAGAGTTGGTTTAATAAATGCCGAGAAGCAACCAGTGCAATGCCTGCTATTATTACAAGACATGCTGTGGAATGGATTGAGGTAGAAGCTATTTTTGTTGACCAACAAAGGCTGCGTACTATATGCATTCGAGCTAGGGAGAAGTATGTAGTCGGTAATCCCAAGGGGAAGCAAAATGCTATTATGGATATGATTCGGAGGACCTGTGGATGTCGGAGATGGGATATAGAAGGAATTCCATGTAAACATGCCATTGCTGTTGCCAAGTATTGAAAAACCTTCGTATAATTTAAACTGACGTTGTAGACTGTCGATAGGTTCGACCTTTCGGACTGTCTCTATTATTTCGAAAATAGATTTAGAATCATAATCCCAATTTGTTTTTTCTCATCTTTAATTCGTTATAGGGAAATTGGAGCCCACCACTATTCTATGTGTCTTGGAAATTCATTTGACACAGAAATATTGATTAATACATATGCACCTGCGATACAGCCTATTCTGTTATCTTCAATTTTGAATAGAATTGTAGGTTTGGAAGATGTGGCTATGAATGCATTTTTTGCAAAAAAGGGGGTAGGAAGACCACAAGAAGGTCGATTCCTATCTCGAACTGAACAATTTTGATGGAGGAAAACTTGCATGATATGCAAAAGAAAAGGACGCAATCGTCAAACTTGTCCAAAAGCGGCCACAGAAGCAACACCACCTGAAGTAGAGTGACGCAAAACGGAAACAATGGAGGGGATGATAGAACCTATAAAAGGACAATATTCTTGAGACACTATGATAATCAAATTTTAATGAATGAGAAAACTCAGATAGTCGAACAAACAAAGTCTGCCAAAAAAACAAACAAAAATGGCAATAAATAAACCCTAAACAGAAAATATGAAAACGTACAAAAAGACCCCAAAAGTTTTTAAAAGGCCCAAAAGTCCACCCAGATGACCCTGGATGGCCAAAAAACGGCCTTAGTCATAGCATGGCAGTGAGTATTACTCCCTGGACCGCCCTGGATCGGCCCGTCAAATTTGAGCCCATTCTGACACTCCCACAACTTTTCAGTTTTTATGTTTCGGCCCCAGAAACTTTTTCAAACTTCTCCAGATCATCTCCGATTACCTTGAAACCTCTCCTACAGCCTCTTGGACCTGCGTGGGCCCTCCTGAATATCTTCCTAGGCCAGCTCTGCGTCAGGTTCCCCCTCTTCAGAAGAGTTTGTCCTCAAACTCGGATTGTCCCCATGAAAACTGGATAGGTGTTGGACAATGAAAACATTAGAAACGCAGAGATCATCCGGAAGCTCAAGCCGATAAGCGTTGGGTGCCAACTTCTCCAAAACCTGACAGGGGCCAATCTTCCGGTCTTTAAGTTTGTGATAGGTACCCAACGGAAATCGCTCCTTGGTCGATGTTACCCACACGAGATCCCCCACCTCGAATTGAACATCCTGTCGAGCCTGGTCTGCCTCTTCTTTGTAACGTGTATAATTTTGCTCCAAGTTGGACTTCACTACAGCGTGGACGGCCTGC
>JAOXNR010040327.1:0-20145 GCA_028571225.1 Parsonsia alboflavescens | reverse complement strand
ATATGTGCAGCAAATCATTTCTACCCTTCACCTCGAATTACGTTTTGCACCACCAGTGTGAGGAATTGTTTGCTTCTTCCTATTTTTAGCTTTTTTTTTTTTTTTTTTGGCAGATAGTCTACAATAGTATGATTTGACAAATTAAACATAAATAAAATTAAAAATTAAGGGTATAAATATAGAAATCTCACATCAATAATGACAGATTATTTCGACATATACTTGCCCATGTCTTTGGTTTGAGACGATAATTAACGAAAGAAGCCCATTATCTTTATGGATCCCAATTCTAATATTGTTAATCAATTCATCCCTGCTTTTTGTCGGATGATAAAATTCATTCCACAAATTTTGTCTCTTTGGTGCCCATTTTTTTCTGATAGACTGGTAGACATATTTCTTAGCAATTGTCTCCGAAATATTCGAAGTAAATCGTGGCTTCAAAACATGTAGTCAAAAGTTTAAAAAATAGAATCACAATATTATATAATCTTGAAATGGAATTTGAGAATGATACCTTAATCACTTGGGAGAAACAATGATCAAAGTAGGAACAAGGCAGGGCTGGCCATTTATCAAAATTTATAGGGAATATATTGCTGTTTGTGGCTAAATTTCCACAAAGTATTGCAAGTAGGCCTTGGGCTTCTCCAATGAGGGCATTGTCTTCATCAAACTCTACCTCAATAAGGTCCCGGTACATATATTCAACACTTCTTTCACTTTTATCTTCAATCTCTTACTCTTTTCCTGGGGATCTATAGCAATAAAATACTAAATTAATATATGTATTATACTCAATATAATCTTAAAATTCAGTTTAAAAAAATAACTACATTCTTGTCATCCATGATTAGAAATATCTGGAAGCCCCAAAAGATAGTTCCAAGAAGTTAAACATATTTACCTTATCAAACCTGTCAAATCCCACAATTCATGAAATTTTCGTATTCTAATATTCTATGATTCAGAAAGAAAGAACAAAAATATACTCCAAACCAATGGGATCCGTCCTTGAACTTTGACCCAAAAATCAATATAATCCTTTTAAAAAAATATATATTGCCTATATAATCCCTAAACATTTTACAAACAGTCATTATGAGGACTCTATCCATCTTTGCTATTAAATGCCCATTAGTCAGGTGTAAAACAGACTTGTAACATGGGAAAATTAGTCAATTTCATTCCTAAAGTTTGATTCTATAATTAATTTCATCCTTAAAGTTTTTTCTAACCTTTATTATCTCAAAATAATTTATGATCTGCCATTATGGGATCTTCTTTCATTTTAACCGTTACTTTGTAATTCCCAAAATAACATGTCATCAATCATTGGCAAAAAAGATATTTAACCCGTTTCCTCCTAAAACCAAAATCACCTTTTGAAATTTAATCATTTGAGCATTTCATCAAACATTTTCTTAACCTTGAATACATTTCCAATATCAAAATTCCCAACTAAATTAGCCATCCTTGTTATTCTCCCTATATGATTGAAGAGGGCAGGTATATCTTTAACTCCATAAGGTCTCCAAAGGTAGCACATGTTCCACTCGTGGTTGCTCTTCTAGCTCCTGTTGAACTCTTTAGTGAGGCAGAGGCATTCATTGTAGAAAGAAAAATTTCACAGCATGCGGAAGTGCTAAGAGCACTATTAGATGAATATAGGATACACTGAGATGTATATGAGAGTAAGAAAATCATTGAGAAGCTCTATGATTCAGAACTTCTTAATTGCAATGTTCATCGTGAAAAATCGAACATAGTAAATAAATTGAGAGAAATAGTTTAAGATATGGGTTTGAAATCAAAAGGTGCTTATAACTGGATTGAGTTAAAAAAACAAGATTCATGTTTCCAGGTAATGGTCGAAATGGGCACGATCTGGATAACCAGACTTGAATAAACCCAAATACCGACCTGAATACAAAAGATCCGAATCAACATTCAATAGGAAGTAGTCAACGAGCTCCTGAACCAAAAACCTCCTAGGTTATTGACCTTCTGCGAGCTAAGGAAAGGTCTCACTGAACCACGAGCTTCGAACCAGTGAACTCCAACCTTTCTCGTAAACCTTTCATGCCACAATTGGATTTCGATAACACTTGATATACACGATGAGACTTAAATCACTTTTCGCGACTTCCAGAAAGCTCATCGCTACCTTTGAGACTCATTGGAAGGTCGCGAAGATGGTTTACAAATCACTGGCGAGCTCCTAGCTCTTACACCAGAGACGTGCATGGCAAGGTACCTAAAATTATGGAAACTCCATGATTTTAAGAGAAATTGGCAGGATATGATCTTACAATTATCCTAAATGCCTACTTTCACTTAATTGAGATTCATTCCAACAAGGTAACTTCACTTAAATGGTAACTTATTATTCGATATACCGTATCGGATCACATACGAACTACACAAGTGAATTTTACCCAATTTACTCTCATCAAATATTGACTTAGGCATCGGAGTGATCCTGAGTGCCATCACGGTTCAGTGTGACCCAAAGATCGTTTCCGAGCTCCATCCCTAGGACTTGGGATCAATATCATTCAAGATCAGAATGTATATATAAATAGAGTTACAGAGGTGGATGAAGGAAATAGAAGAACAAGAAGGTCGTTTGGATCATATCCTATTTAAGACTCCATGATGTTCATGAAGAGAGGGAGTGTGCTCGCATCAGACATAATGAACTATTAGCCACCTCCTTTTGATTCATTCATACAATAAACAAGAGTACAATTCAAATAATAAAAATCTTCAAATTTGTAGCAATTGTCATGATACACTTAAGGCCATTTGTAGAGGTAGAGAAATTATTAGAAAGGATACAAGTTGTTTTCACTACTTCAAAGATGGAAGCTGCTCTTGTGAAGATTGGTAAATGGTCGATCCTTGACACTCTCATCTAAATTTCAGCACAATGTGTGTATTCTCAGTGTGTAATGAAATGCCTAAATGGGTTAAGTGACTAAAGGTAAGTCTGGTTTTTGGGTGGGAAAGGTTAAATGTCTTTTTTATCCCTGGCTAACGGGCACTTAACGGCAAAGATGGATGGAGTCCTCAATGGTAGGTCTAAAATGTTTAGGGATTATACAGGTAGGGAAAAAAAACCTTAAGAATAAAATTGGTTTTAGGGTCAAACTTCAAAGACAAAAGTGTCCCAAGAGAGAAACATGTTTAATGGAGAGAGAGATCAAAGAATTATTGGAAAAACGAATAAAATATCTTTTAAACTACCAATAATAACTTTTAATAGTAAGAGATAAAAAAAGTGAGGAAAAACGACCTATAATCTGGGATGAAGGGAATACATGAAAAGCTTTTTACACATTCCGTGCATCCGAAACGGATCAAGGTTCCATTTTAACTTTAGTAAATTTTAAATAAAATAAATTATTGATGTATGATATTAACACAAAATTTTTAGTGTGTTTTCTACAGAAGACCGTCAATATAAGAAATAAATTATTTGATAGCAAAATAATTAAATACCTATGTGCCAAAGTAATGATAGGTAAAACAGGAATGCACCAAATAACCCGCTTCAAATGAACTCCAACTTCGACCTGAATGAAGCAGATCTAACCCAACAACTTTAAAAGTGAGTCAGCAATTTCTCGAGATGCTGACCTCCTAGGTCATAGACCTTCAATGAGCTTAGAAAAGCTCTAACTGAACTGCTACCTTTGGTGAGCTCCAATCCATCTCATGCACCTTTCATGTCACGATTGAATATCTATGACTCCTAACACACATTATACACCTTCAAAATCACTCATCGTGAAATTCTAAAGAAGTTTATCGAGAACTTTGAGGCTTACTAGAAGGTCGCAAAGTTGGTTCGTTGATCATTAACGAACTCATAACTCATACACCAAAGACATGCATGGCAAGGTACCTTAAATTATTGAAACTCCACAATTCTAGGAGCAATTTGCGAGATAGTATCTCACAATTATCCTTTAATGCCTACTTTCACATAATTGAATTCACTTCGACTAGGTAACTTCACCAAAAAGTTAACTTATTATTCAATATACATTATCAAATCACACACGGATTACACAAATAATGGGAATCCAATACTGACTTAGGCATCGAATACATCATCCCCTATAGCTATCCCTCGTAAGCGGGTACTCTTTTAGTCTAACTCACTATTCGGCAATAATGGCTGCAGCTTCTACTATGGCCGTTATAGATCACCTATAACTGGAGAATACTTGACAGGAAAAATAGACTCCTTAAGGAATTCAAAAAGATTTCAAGAGAGAGAGAATGATTTAGAACACCATTTTGAAGAAAAAACTCATGATATTATTGATAGTAGACACTGTACAAGAGACTTGATTACAAACTGTAGGAAACTTTTACTCAATCTAACCTTAAAATGACTTGAACTCAACCCTGCTTGGAGGAAAATTCTCTGTTCATTTTATAGAGCAATAACTGATCCTTATTGGCTGCTAAGGCAAGATACACATAGCTACTCCCGACTGACATCACATGTTGGAACAAGATAAAGAGAACAATCAAAAGTAAAGACAACAATTCTAATCTAGGAAACAACCAAGATTCCTAATTAACACTAAATACAACATTCACATGAAGAACAACAAGACAAAAAGGACCCAAGGTAAAATAAAAAGCTATCTTCTAGTGGTAACTTCAGTACTTCAACCGAATTTGGTGATGACCAAGCTGAAATGTGGATGACTTGGCTTCAAATTTCTTGCATAGATTGCTGCTTTTTTTGTATATGAAGTGGCTGAAAGACACCTAGCTGCATGAAGAAATATAGGACAAAGTAATAGTGAAAATAATAGTGATAGTAATAGTCACTAGATCTTACAGACGGATGCAAGTTATGAGTTTTGGGGAGCATTCTCATTCAAGAACTCAATGACTAGAAACACTATTGTGGTCATACCAGTGGTCGGTTCAAAGATGCAGAAAAACATTACCACATCACCATCAAGGAGATCCTTGCAATCAAGTACAGGATCAAAAAGTTTGAGTTCCATCTGATCAGCCATGAGTTCACAGTATAGATGGACAACTCCTCATTCCTGAAGATCATGGAATTAAAAAACAAAACCACCCCTGAGCCACAGCTCCTTCGCCTAAAAGATTGGCTCTCCAAATACTAGTTCCAAGTCCAACACATCAACAGGGAATCCAATATCCTAGCCGACCTACTTTCCAGACCAAGAAAGAAGCCCTTGCCTAACCTTTTCTTTGACAGCCTACCCAAACCTATACCATTTATCTTCACCATACTGGAATTCTGATCAATTGAACTAGCCCATTGTGAAACAGTTAACCAAGTCGAGGAGTATGCTAGAAAAACCATGTTTAAACACCAAGCCTTAACCTGTCGAGAACAAAACCAGTTCCATGATGTATCCTTCGATCCGAATCAACCCTTTAGCAACATCAAGCATTTTTCTCATGTAGGTCCCAATTCTTTGCTATTATCCCATAGAGATCAAGATACACCAGTTCAAGTTGTTTTTGGCCAATCCGGACCAGTTTGAAAATACATTGTTATGGCATTATCTTACTCTTTTTCAATCCGCTCGAGATTGGTACAAAGACTATTGCCAAAAACTTCAACATGATCTAGAGAAGACATATCAGGTGTACATTGTACACTTAGCCTATGTTATGGCAAAGCATATGGATTTCCAGAAAAGATGTTACAAGCCAATGCCGTCTCCACGGATCAGCAAATGGATCTTCACGGAAGCACCCTTGACTCAACTGTCCATGTAACTAGCTCGTGTTGAACTCCTTGTTTACTTAAAGTCTAAGAATACTTCTCCAGAGGAATCACCAAGTTACAATTCTAATTTTACAAATATCTTCGAAGAAGATAGTCAACCTGAAGAAGACATTGTTTGGAACGGGTACCCGAACCACTAGGAAGTTCCACTCTCAAAGGCTTACCACTGGTACTATTTGGCACAAAAGCTTTATCAAGGAGAGACTTGTCAACCATGCAATGAACCAGCAGCTTCAACATCACTCAAGGAGTCCCAATCATCATAAACAATTTGGTCACCTCACCTCACAAAGTTGAAGTTTCGGCCAGCTCACAAAAGGAATCAAATCTCTGCAACGTTTTGTTATCTTCACAAGCAAGAGGAATATTTGAATGCCTATCATTAGCCCACTTCATGCAGCAGCCGAGTCATCAAGAAGAAGAATCTCAATCAGAAAAAAAATTTTGCCCTTCACAAGATGGTTTTGTGGAAGGAATATGAAGTGGGATAGGTTTTTGACACATTTTCTTTAGGGTTTGGACCGCTAAGGTTTGTTCATGACTCCAATGAGGTGGGTTCTTTTTTAGTAGCTTGGATAATTGGCTGGTGTATTTTGTGGAGTCTAGGAGGAAGGATATGATGTAATTGATGATGCCAAGGAACGAACTGTTGGATTTCTTTTACAAACAAGTTTTCATCGGGAAAGGAACGAAGTGTTTCAACTACATGATTACCTGCCCGTATTTTTCCATCCGCTATCTTCATGACAAGGTACTCAACTGCCTTAAGACCTATGGAACTATTCTTTTCAGATAACATGATACCCCGAGTTTTGACGATGTCAAAGAACTGTTCTAATAGTGACAAGTGGGCTTCATTGTCGTTATAAAAAAGAAAGATATCATCAATGTAGATCAAAGAACTATAAAGGATAGGCTGAAAAATCTTTGTCATGGCCTTTTGCAATTTTGATGGAGCAACATTTAGACCAAATGGCATCACCTTCCATTGATATTGGGCATTAGGAATGCAAAAGGCAGTTTTATAATGTTCATCAGGTGCCATTCCCAATTTCCAAATACCAACTTCTAAATCAAATTTTGAAAAAAATTTTGCTCCTGATAAATGAGTAAAAAGATTTTGAATCTTTGGGAGCGGGAACTTATCATCTTTTATAAACTGATTTAGAGAACCTCTTCTTACCTCGGATCTGCTCGCTTCGTTTATTCACATAAAACACCTGGCAAGCCCAACTAGAGTCAGTTAGCTCGATCAGTCCTTGTTGTAACAGTTGCAAACATTCTTCTTGGGCTTGCATGAGGTCGTGCGGAGTCATTCCCGAATGTGTTGCTTTGGTAGGGTTAATATCCTCACTAAGCTTGAAAAGATGCTTAACAAAGAATTCATCGTTTTTCCAAAGCAGCTTCTTGTGCTTAAAATTTGCCTGAGAGTCTGCACAAAAATCTTTTAACATGTTAGCTATAGGCTTAAATTTATCAATCATTTCACAAATAGCAAACATATTAGTAACAGGAATAAAAGGTTGAAACTGATGTCTATATCAAATTCCCTGAGGGAGAACCCTTAGTCTTTCAGCTTTGGTATATGCTTCTCATCCGATAAGAACATCCTTACCATGAAGCTTGTTTCCAAAAACCTCTGGCCAAATTATACAATCTGGAAAGAACTTAATTCCCATGGGGTGTTTGGAAATGAGTCTAGCTATAAAGATTTCTCCGTTTGTTGCTTGGAACTGAGCGTCTGTGTTGGTGCAGTATTCTGATGGTAGAATATCTAGATTAACCATCATCTTCAAGGCTCTTGTATCTAAGAAACTAATGGCCTTGACCAGTTGAGCATACTTAGATGTTAACAAGGAAACCTGCACATGAGGAGGATGCATATTAGTAACCAAAGCAATGTCCAGAGTATCTTTAACAGTAAAAATAGGTAGACATGATTCTTTTTCAGAATCATTTTTCTATGCTTCGAATTTAGAATCTGTAATTTCAATGGCAAAGGTTGTATCCTGGTCTGGATGACTTTGTTCTGAAGACACCAATTTGACGTTAGATTCTGGATGGTCGATGATCAGCTTTGTGACAAGCTTTGAAGCTTTAGCCTTCTTGTTTGGGCAATTCTTTGCAAAATGGCCTTTCTTCTTGGAAACGAAACGTCTATCTGATTTCGGCTTCTTTGAGGCCTTCCATCTGAAGTACTTGAGGTTCTTCTTTACTTATACTTCTTTTGCTTGGGAGACTTCTTCTTGTGTGTGGTTTTGTGGCTACACTTC
Source organism: Parsonsia alboflavescens (assembly GCA_028571225.1). Classification (NCBI taxonomy): domain Eukaryota; kingdom Viridiplantae; phylum Streptophyta; class Magnoliopsida; order Gentianales; family Apocynaceae; genus Parsonsia; species Parsonsia alboflavescens. Next base: position 12,075 of record JAOXNR010040327.1, on the reverse strand, counting down.
TCTGGTTTTGTGCACCATTTCTCGTAGTTCCTATTGCAGATCCTGTCATGCTTCTTTTTTCCATGAAAATAGTTTTCAACTATCTTTCTTCTTTCACAGAGTTTGTCTAGGCATGTGAATGTAGCTTGAGGGATTTCTTAGAAGCCGAGATTTTCCAATGTGTTTCCAGAGAGTTCGATCAATTTCTCAAATTCTGGCTAGATCTCTTCTGGGAGTGAGGAAAATGTACACCTACTTGAGATTTGGATATCTTATACCACCAAGGCAGTAGTATATCTCCGTCATTCTTTCGTAGTGCTAATTGAGATCTTTAGGGCTTAAAGAACAACATTTCATCTTGAAGAAGTCCTGCCTTGCCTGTTTCATTTCCAAAGAATAATCACCTACAAATTCTTTAAAGATAATATTAATCCACTGATTTTAAGAACTTGTAAGTAGCTGATTTCTCTCGTAAGCATCTAAAGAAATGAACTAGTCATGTAGAGTACCAACAGCACGACTAAAAAACTCAAAAAGAATATTGTTTAGAGGTACTCCCTTTAACAACTGAGTATTGACCCATGATGACATCTCCTTGAATCTTTCACGTCTTTTATCAGTTCAGATATCGTCAAAGGTGAAACAGGTTGATTTTCCTAGTGGAGCTGCATGTGGAGGAGGAAGAGGTTGTTCGTCGAGCATGGTTTCATCCTCGACTTTCTCTGCATAGCCAAAACCTAAATAAGAGGTCGATCTTGAGGGACCTAGAGTGGTCATGAGGATTCCTGTGATGTCCGTCGTGTCTTCTCCGGATTTTGTACACTCAGATATGCTTTTTGAGGATGTTACAGACACTGAATCTTTATTGGAACTGCTGGAAGATGTCTGAACGTCATTAGCTTCTTCATTTGAACTGCTAGAAGATGTCCGATCTTCATTGGGTTGGTAAGACACGGCTAGCTATTGAACCGGGGTTCGTTGAAATAGGATCAGGTTGCCTGTCAGAGCTTGTTGGGGTAGGCTCTTTCTATGCCGGAGCTATGGTTTCGTCTCTTCTAGGATATCCATATCCATCTTTATCAGACTGGACTCGTGCTTTCACCTTTTCTTCTCGAGTAGACCCTGGCTCTTTAGATCTGAAGGATTCAGATGGAGGAAACTCTGATTTCAACTGTGAAACCTTATATCGAGGTGTCAGGTGAACATATGGATGCTCTTGAGCCTATTTTGCCCAGAAGTCACAGTCAAGTATACAGTAGTCAGGAATCTTCTCTGTTCTAGGTCGAGTAGGAATTAGCTATCTACAGAAGAATGGAGTTGTTGTGTGAAAGGTTGGTGGATTTCTTAAAATGCCAAACATAGACGGGGATAAAGGAACACGAGCAGCTCGAGAACTTTGTCTTTCAATTTTTTCGATCTGCCTCCTTATTTTGTAAATCTCCTAGTGCTTCTTGTTGAACTCGCTGCAGAAACTGGTTCCAGCACAGATCATTGCCCTTAAGTCTCAATCAAGCATGTCGTGTCTATCTAGCAGCTCATTATATCTCTTTTCTACATGGTCAATCTTTCTTTCGACTCGATTGACTCTATCGTCGATTCTGGTGAGCATGCAATTCTGAGCATTGGCGTTGTCCGTCTCCCTGTAGAGAACTTTTCTTTTGTGCTCATCAACCGACCTCTATGTAACATAAGGTTTGGAGGCACGTTTCTCAGCTTCGTCCACCTTTCTTTCCAATGGTGGAAATGTTGCATCATAAGGGTTCTCCTGGGGCTAATTCATCATGTATGGAATAGGTGCTGGCCCGCTGGTGATGATCTTTTCATGTTTCTTGCAATAAGGAGATGGCTCGTAATAGTCTGTCATCTTTTTCAAAATCTTCATGATAGATGGGTAGACGGACGGAGGGCATTCCTTATTCATTGGCTATGCAGTGAAAGTCCTAGGACGGGGTCGATAGAAGTCCTTCAAATCCCTGAAGGGCTCTAGAGCTTTTGTTGCCATAAGTTTTGGAGTTGGTATCACTGTGGCCTTGTCCATATCATCATCATCTGGATAGCGTTTGCATCTACCAGTTTTCTTTTTCTTGGTTTGTCAACGTCTCCGTGGAACCTCATTTGCATCATCATCATCTAAGGAGAAGTCCTCAGCACATGAACATTCGAGGTCGCAGAGTCCAGATCTAGGAACATCCCATAAAAAGTGTTCGTTGATGTGGAACGTATAACTGGGTTTTGCTGCATGGTTGGAAGATGACACCGGGACTCTCTTCTGCATGCTTAGATCTGTCGGATCATATGATTGAAGCATCAGTTGGGTAACTATCTGTCAAACTCCTCTTTTGGAGGAATCCTGTAAGACGTCTTCACAGGTCCATCTGGTAGCCTTTGGAAAGCAGAAGGAGTGGACTGTACTGGTTCTTCATGTCGGTGAAGATCCTCATAGTTGATGATCCAGTCAACAAGCATGAGCTTCTTTAGATCAGCTCGCTTAATTTGTCTTGGGATCTCGATCAAGGTGGGTACATCTGTAGCTGAGTCAGCCAAAATCATCAAGGCATCTAGAGAACTGTTGTTCTGTAGATCAAGTGCATGATTCTGGAGTTTGTACACCATCTGGTGGTGTAAAGTGGCCATCATTGAGTTAGGAGTGAGCGATGTGCTAGTAAGCTGGAGTTAGACCTTCAAGGCTGTGCACAGATTCGGATCTTGAAGTGATGTGGCATAGTTCGGAAATAGTGTTAGAACAACACTTCCTAAGTTGAGCGTTGTGATGACCATGCCAATGACCGCCGACTCATAGTTTAAAAGTCTGGAGTCGAGGACTACAATCCGAGCAGTGACTAGGTGGCCCTTCCGGACGCCACCAACATGGAGATGTGTGTGGCCTTCAGCTCTCCATTGTGCCACCATCTCTGGTAGACTTGAGTAGTTGCTGGATGCATTTTATACCTGGAGAAAAGGATCCTCTCTTTTTGTATATGTTATAAGGACTCATCAAAGGAGGAACGACTTCCTCAACTGAAGATGGCTCTGGAATAGTAGTGTACTCTACAAGATTACCAATATTTGCAGAAAGTAAACTATGCTTAGGTAAAGATAAGGAACTAGATATATTTACAAGTTGAGAATTAGAACTTGAAGAAGATGTGTTTTTCATGGCTGAAGTGTTTTCTCTCTCTGCCTCTCTCTGTCATCCCAAGAAGTCTAAAAACCATAATTTCTTCCCCTCCTGCAAAAAGATATTTTGCATTCACCGGAACGCTGCGTTCTGGCTCTGACACCATCGAGGTTCACAGTACAGATGGATAATATCCATCTGTGAATGCAAAATTTCTTAAAAGATTGGTTCTACAAATACCAGTTCCAAGTCTAACACATCAAAGGGGAATCCAATATCCTAGCCGACCTACTGTCCAGACCAAAAAAGAAACCCTTGCCTAACCTTTTCTTTGACAACCTACCCAAACCTATACCCCTTATCTTCACCATACTGGAATTCCGACCAATTGAACTAGCCCATTGTGAAACAGTTAAACAAGTCGAGGAGTTTGCTAGAAAAAACATGTTTAAACACCAAGCCCTAACTCGTCGAGAACAAAACCAGTAGCATGATGTATCCTTCAACCCGGATCAACCCTTCAGAAACATCATGCATTTTTCTCATGCAGGTCCCATGTCAGACGATAAATTTCGGTAACTGTGGACTTTAGCAATTCTATGATATTATCCCATAGAGATCGAGATACACCAGTTCAAGATGTTCTTTGCCAATCCGGACCAATTTGAACATACATTGTTATGGCATTATCTTACTCTTTTTCAATCCGCTCGAGATTAGTACGAAGACTATTGCCAAAAGCTTAAACATGATCTAGAGAAGACATATTAGGTGTACATTATACACTTGGACTATGTTATGGCAAAGCATATGGATTTCCAGAAGACATATTACAAGCCAATGCCCTCTCCAAGGATCAACAAATGGATCTTCACGGAAGCACCCTTGACTCAATCGTCCATGCAACTAGCACGTGATGAACTCCTTGTTGACTTAAAGTCCAAGAATACTTCTCTAGAGGAATCACCAAGTTACAATTCAAATTATGCAAATATCTTTGAAAAAGACAGTCAACCAAAAGAAGACATTGTTTGGGACAGGTACTCGAACCACTAGGAAGTTTTACTATCAAAGGCTTACCACTGGTACCATTTGGCACAAAAGCTTTATCAATGAGAGACTTGTCAGCCATGTAATGAACCAACAGCTTCAACATCACGCAAGGAGTCCCAATCATCACAAACAATTTAGAAACCTCACCTCACAAAGTAGAAGTTTCAACTAGCTCACAAAATTAATCAAATCTCTACAACATTATGTTATCTTCACAAGCAAGATGAATATCTGAATACTTGTCATCAGCCCACTTCATGCAGCAGCCAAGTCATCAAGAAGAAATCTCAATCAGAAAAAAATTCTGCCCTTCACAAGATGGTTTTCATTATTACTATCACTGGTATTTTCACTATTACTTTGTTCTATAGTTCTTCATGCAACTAGGTGTCTTTCAGCCACTTCAAACACTAAATAACCAGCCCTCCATGCAATAAATCAGAAGCCAAGTCATCCACATGTCAGCTTGGTCATCACCAGCAAATTCGGTTGAAGTACTAAAGTTACCACTAGAAGATAGCTTTTTATTTTACCTCGGGTCCTTTTTGTCTTGTTGCTCTTCATGTGAATGTTGTATTTAGTGTTAATTAGGAATCTTGTTTGTTTTCTAAATTAGGAATCTTGGTTGTTTCCTAGATTAGAATTGTTGTCTTTGCTTTTGATTGTTCTCTTTGTCTTGTTCCAACATGTGGGAGTAGCTATGTGTATCTTGCCTTGGCAACCAAGATTGATTGGTCATTGCTCTACGAAATGAACTAAGAATTCTCTTCCAAGAAAGATTTGAATTAAGCAATTGTTGAGTTCAAGTCAGTTTAAGGTTAGATTGAATCCAAGTTTCCTACAGTATGTAATCAAGTCTCTAGTAAAGTGTCTCTTGTACAGCGTCTACTATCAATAATATCATGAGTGTTTTCTTCAAAATGGTGTTCTAAATCATTCTCTGTCTCTCTCGAAATCTTTTTGAATTCCTTAAGAAGTCTATATTTCCCATCAAGTATTCCCCAGTCATAGGTGATCTATAACGGCCATAGTAGAAGGCACAACCATTATCGCCGAATAGTGAGTTAGAGCAAAAGATTACCTGCTTGTGAAGGATAGCTATAGGGGAAGAAGTCCTTGGGATAAACTGTGTCGGGATAGTGTATCATCAAATACTAACTTTGTATCATCAAATACTAACTTAGGCATCGAAGTTATCCTGAGGGCGACAGCCCACTCCAGTGATCTAATGTCTTTCCGATTATAATTATAGGTGCCATCACAATTTGGGGTGACCCGGAGTTCGTTTCTGAGATCCATCACTTCTTGCACCTTTTGTGGGAAAACACTATGCTAAAAGTTTTTCTTCCAAACACATAAAAAACAAATAGAAATTATGATGCAACGATGGCAGCCAACACAAGTGCAGCCACCACACCGTGATCAACGACCAGGAAGAACACAATTGCGCACTAGAGAAGTAGTGTCGGAAAATCCAATCCCCCTAGAAAACAAAAATAATAATGATACGGGACCAATTGATCAAGGATAGCCACCAAGGCCAACACAGTCAGGACCGTCTCAAAGGAATCCTGTGGATAATCCTCCTGCACATAGAAGGGAAGAACAGAGGTACCAAAATCCAAATAATAACAACAATGTTCTTAGACCACAAGGATCTAGAGGAAGTTGAGTCCCTATTCCAACCAACCTTTTTGAACGCATGGTAGGGGCTTTGGAAGGACTCTCGGGTAGAAGGGATTACAAATCAACCAAGCTTAGTCCAACACCATCTTTGAGGGAGACACAATAACCTGGAGATTCAAGGCAACAAAATAACAAACAATTGGATCCATCCCCAAGTCTAGAGGCAAGAAGAGACCTTCCACAAGTCCAAACTTAAAATGGTAAAGGCCGAGAAGTAGAGCCTACACAGAAAAGAGCTCGTGGGGTGAGGTTCCAAGGAAATGTCAACACAGAGACAACACCACCTGTGATGAACCTTAGAGAAACTCTACATAATGGTCGTGGTTATGACATGAGAGATAGACTCAATCGAGCAGCAATCTCCAAAAGTTACCGAAAAGGAACAAGTCCTGATGAGTAAGGGAGCTCTCTGAGAACTCCTGGAGAAAGGATACCTCCATGACAAAGCCTGATTGAAAGAATAGGTAAAAAAGCATAGGAAGTAGCAATGAATCCATCAAGGAGAGCGACTCTCCAAGAGAATTAGGAAGGAAATGGAGACCAAGAGGTAAAGAGTAACATAGACTTGTCTAAACCATCACCATTTGTCCACTGCATCAGAGCAACTCGAATGCCTCTAGGATTTAAAAAGCGCCTAGAGGCAAGGTAAAATACAATTTCACTGGTGAACCATTGCAACATATAGATGAGTATGTTTCTTACATGGAGAGGTTTGAATACCCCGATCAGGTCAAGTGCGGAGATTTCCATTCCACGTTGACAAAGAAAGCACAGTCATGATTCAAAAGTATTCCAGACTCAAGCATCTCGAGTTGGACCCTAATTAAAGGAGTAGTTCTTGAAAAATTATCAGAATAGCAAGAAGTGAGAGAAAGACATCAATTGCGTCTTCAACATCAGACAAAAGGTCAGTGAAAGCACCAAGAGTTGTTACAATTAGCTCAACAATGAAAGGGTGGAAATTGAGCAGAAGAATGATGCGATCTACATCACGGCATTTAAGCAGAGATTGTAAGGGGGGGTATGTAGCTCTCAGGATGGTAGAAGAGCCAGTGAATACCACCTAGGAGCTGCAAACACTCATTGAGAAATGGATCAAAACAGAGGAGACAAAAATCCAAAAGAAGATTCCCGATTTCTCCTCTACCATCGAAAAGAAATCAAAGGGTGACCTAAAAGCCCACAAGCATCCAAGCGAGATAGGAAAGACTCTCATCCAAAGGGTGGACCTTTGGATAAGAAGAGAAAGACAATTAGCGACCTAATGGCTACTCCTCTGACAGCCTCACGAGTAGAAATCTTAGTGGTCATGGAAAACAAAGGTCTCTCAAAGCCACCAAGACCTCTCAAGACCCCATTGGTAATAAGGACATGACAAAATTCTATCATTACCGTAAAGACCATGGTCACCTCACAAAAAACTGTTTTGACCTCAGGCAAGAAATCGAGAAGTTGATCAAGGAAGGTCACTTGCAACAGTTCCTGGCCAAAAATGTTGGTCCTGCAAATCCACCACCTGCAACAGTTAATCAACAACGACTTCTAGTCAGAGAGATCAACGCGATTGAGAGGTGAGCAAAATGAGCTGATGGGGAAGATACCGACCCCTTCATGGTGTCATTCCAAATTGGAGAGTTTTTGGTCCAAAAAATCTTGATAGATACCAGAAGTGCATTGAATATAATATACAAAAAGGCATTTGACCAAATGGGAATAGACAGGAGCTCACTGTTAAATTCGACACGGCTTTGACTAGCTTCAATGGCAGTACGACCTTTGCAGAAGGGATCTTGGGAGTTATAACTATAGTTTATGTGAATGGCATAGGAATAACGAAGGTCATAGATTGGCTGGCGGTTGGTGCACCAAGAACCTCCAACGCAATTCTTGGAAGGAAAGAGGTCATGGACCTGAAGGCTGAAATTTCCTTACTAAGCTACTGCACAAGGATCCAAATTGGTGATAGTTGGATTACCATAGAAGGAGACAGAAAAGTAGCCTCAGAATGCTACCTCTTTGAAAGAGATGCCAAGACTTTGGCAACACTCTCGCAGGTTGATTACATCGATCTTCCAAAGGAAGATGACAAATCTAAAATCCAAGCAGCTGACAAGGGAGAAAAAGTTTTCCATAACCCTAAATTCCCCAAGAATTGAATAAAAATAGCAGGACTTTTAAATTCTAAGCTCAAAAAAAAGCGCGTTGACTCTCTTGTTAGAGTTTTTAAAGGTCTTTGCATGGTTACCAACCACGAAGGCATTGATAGAGAGATAGCAGAAAACAAGGTAAGACTCAAACCAGTAGTCAAGCCAATGAAATAGAAGAAAAGAACCTTTCCACCAGAGACAAACGAAATCATAGCTCGAGAAGTCCAAGCTCTTCTCAATGTTAGAATCCTAAAAGAGGTCGTGTACGATGAACGGCTTACCAGTCAAGTGGTCGTGCCAAAAAAGGAAGGGACATGGAAGATGTGTGTGGACTTCACTACACTCAATAAGTATTGTCAAAAGGACTCATACCCACTTTTGAGTATTGACCGGATGGTTGATTCAATGTCTAGATACCAATGGCTTTATTTCCTAGACATTTATAACAAGTATCACCAAATTCCAATGGCACTAGAGGACATGGAAAAAACTTCATTCATAATTGAGGTCATTACCTACTGCTGCAACAAAATGCATTTTGGTCTGAAAATGCAGAAGCAGAGTTCTAGCGAGCTATGCATAAGTTTTTTAAGAAACAGCTCTGAAGAAACATTGAAGTCTATATGGATGACATTGTAATCAAATCCAAGACCTCAGATGTCTTTATTGAAGATAGTAGAGAGACCTTTCAAACATTGAAAGCTACTCACGTGAAACTCAATCCTGAAAAGTACACTTTTGGAGTTTTAGCGAGAAAAATTTTAGGCTTTATGATATCAGAACAAGGCATCGATGCAAACCCTGATAGATAAAGGCGCTAATAGACATGGAACCTCCCAGAAGCATCAAAGAAGTCTATAGTTGAACAGGAAAGATGGCAGCATTGAGTCGTTTCATTAGCAAGATGGCTGATAAAAGAGAAAAATTCTTCGACATTCTCAAGAAGCCCAAGGATTTCCAGTGGATGGAGGATTGTCAAAATGCATTCATGAGGTTGAAAGAATTAATGGGAAAACCTCCACAATTTGTTTTGCCAAGGCTAGGAGAAGAGCTTCTGATGTACCTAACTGTAATCGAGAAGACAGTTAGCTCTATACTCTCAGTAGAAAGGTCAGGTTTGCAATTTTCGATGTATTATGTAAGTCGTTTATTGCGATGTCCTAAAATTAGATATTTAGTTCTCGAGAAGTTTTTGTACCTTATTGTTATGACATCAAGGGAGCTTAAACCCTACTTTGAAGCTTATCCTATCATAATATTGACAAATTTACCATTAAAGCATGCTCTGGCAAAACCTGAGCTTTCAGGCAAGACGATGGAGTGGTCGCTCAAACTCTAAGGATATCAAATTGATTTCAAACCAAGAGAAGCCATCAAGGCTCAAGCTCTCTCAAACTTGGTAGAAGAATGCAAAAGAATTCTACTGGAACTCGTTGAAACTCATGAAACTGATGTGTGGACCATATAAAAGGATGGTTAAACCGAGAAAGAAAATTTAGGTGTGGGCATTATATTGATCAACCCTGAGGAGTGAGAATCCATTACTCTGTGAAATATGACTTCCCAACCTTGAATAATGAACCCTAGTATGTAGCTCTCTTAGCAGGACTAGGATTTATAAAAGCTTTAAAAGTGTAAAAATTGCATGCAAAAACTAATTCACAAGTCATTGCCAGCAAGGTCGCTAGAGCCTACGAGGCTATGGAAGAAAATATGATTAAATATCTCAAAAAAGGTGAGAGATATAAATAAGAGCCAAAACCATGGAGAAGAAGATGTTGAGGACTGGTTATCACTAGCCTTCAATGGTCTCAGATATTGAGAAGGTCATATAACAATGCATGAGCTATCAATTGTATGGAAACAAGTCACATGTACCCCCAAATAGGTATCAATCTATCAACACTTCAGTTCCATTTGACATTTAGGGCATTGACATATTAGGACCTTTTAGTAAAGGACTGGGGGGTGTTCAATTTTTTATATGAGTTGTAGAAAACTTCACCAGATAGGTTGAAGTGGAACCTATGACAATTATTTCTTCGCCAAAAGTGCAATCTTTTGTCTAGAGAAATGTTACGTGCAAATTTGGAATTTCACTAGCTATCATGTCTAACAATGGAAGATAATTCGTTGGTGATCCTTTCAAGAACTTTTCTGAAAACTTGAACATAGAACAGAGATTGACCTCAATAACTCATTCTCCAGAGAATGGACTTGCCAAAGTCACGAACAGAACAATTCTGGAAGGTCTCGAGAAGAGGCTCACTGAGCTTGAGAGGGAAGGTCGGAAACCTTCTTGGCCAAAGAAAATTCCAAGTATCCTATGGGCTTACAGAACTACACCTAGAAAGGCAACTGGAAAGACTCCTTTCGGCTTGTGTTTTGGTACAGAAGCAGTAATGCCAGTGGAGGTCGAATGTAATTCTCCAGATTAACTGAATACGATTCAGTCTTAAAGGGGGGGGGGAGAGATGGACAAACCTAGACCTCCTTGAAGAAGTTAAAAATAAAGCTATGGAAACTGACAGATGGTACAAAAAACAGGTCACAAATTTTTTCAACAAAAAGGAACAGTTTGTAGTTGGGGACCTCATACTCAAAAGGTCAGATGTTGGGAAGTAAGGACAACTACCAAAGTTGCAAGAAATTTGGGAAGGACCTTATAGAGTCCAAGAAGTTCACAAAAGTGGAAGTACTAAGCTCGTTGATCCCAAAGCGAGACAACTTCTAAGGCCTTGGAATATTTGTCATCTAAAGAAATTCTATGCCTAAAACTTTTCGAGCTACACAAGCTCATTGATCAGCCCAGTGGCCTATCTAAAAGCTGTAAAGATCTACTTATTAGCCTTAGCGACCTACTCAATTTCAAGTCTAGCATGGTCACTTCAATTCTCAGAAATTTTGTTTAAATACTATCTTCATAAACTCACTATAGTCTAGAAAGGTATTAATCCTATTCTTTTTATGCACATTCAATCAAGGTCCTATCACAGTTGTATCTATGCAAGCATTTTCAACATATAACAAATCAAGAATTATCAAAGACAAACACACAAATATGAGAAAAGAGGCCACAAACAGACCCCATGGAATAGTAGATATATAAAATAAAAAGAGAATGGGCTCAAAATGAGCATTATATACCTTACAACCATCATCTAGACACATAAAAAGATGTGAGGAAAGGCATAACAAGTCATGAAAAGACCTATAGTATTACATATCAGTCATTCTTTTCTCCAAGAGCTTTGGGGGACCTAACCATTAGCAACCTCCTCTCTGTCACAGATGCTCGATGGACCTACTGAATGGGAGTACCACCTAGGGAAAGACGAATATCTCGGGCAAGAACAAGTGCTTCATTAAAATCAATGGGCTTATGATGAAATGGATAATATTTAAGTAGTCTCCATAATTATGGATGATCTTACGTGAAGGATCAGAAATCGTGAGAGGATTAACATCATTGACCACTCTTTTGATAGTCACACCAATCTCAACTCGCTGCTCAATTACTTGCCCTTGGAGCTCAAAGGTCAACTGCTTTTGATGTGCAGGATCTACTCCCTCTTGAAGTCTCAGACCTTTCCGTTCCCGCTCCCAAGGTAGAGGAACTACTGCATCAGGATGGTATAACCCATCGTGAATATCATCGTTGAGCTCGTGGAGTTGGTCAATCACATCAGCATACAACCCAAACAGTTAAGGTTGTAAGATGGACAAAGAGAGACTATCAACCTCCTCACAGATAGCTATGTAGTCTTCCAACTAATCTTCGAGCTCATTAACGCTAGTATTTTGCTACTTACTCAGCTTAATCAATTGGTTGCTCTTCGTCACAACTTCATCAAAAGTGACCGCCATTATCAAATTCTCTACTGTAGCTTCAAAAATACTCTTATTACATTCTGCGAGAAGATCGCTCACAGCTACATAAGAGGCATTAGCTCGCTCAGCGATCGCAACGAGTTCTTCCATCTTTTTCTCAAGACGAGCTTTAAGGTCCTGGAGATTGGTGATCAAAGTAGAAAGTTCCTTATCTTTTCTTTCTTTTCTGACTAGACCCACAACTGCTCACCCAAGAAAACA